>CAUYLG010006347.1:0-123853 GCA_963573385.1 Cacajao melanocephalus | reverse complement strand
TCTTTCTCCTTAACACTTCAGTTGAGAAAACAACTATTTGTTAATGACCAGTAATAATCTTGATCCGGGGTTGGCACAATTTTTCTTCCTGGGCCAGATTGATACTTTAGGCTTTGCGGGCCTTGTGGACTCTGGCAGCACTCAGCTCTGCCATTGTAGTGCAAAAGCAGCCACAGACACACATAAACACATGGGCGTGTCTATGTGCGAATAAAACTTTATTTACATAAACATAGGGCAGATCATTGGCTGGCCCCTGGTCTTGATTGTCAGCACTTTGCGGTGGTTAACAAATGAAACTGTTCAGATCATTACATTTACAGTCATTCCCAAAAACAGAATCTTCACAGTAGTTGTACTGTTGAAGAAGCAAGCATTTATTGAGGTAATAAACAGTTATATTCCAACTGTAGCATAAAGATATTGAGAGCTGATTTTATTCTTATTTCTCCATATTATAAAAATGATTTTTGTTTTGAATAAAAGAACAAAAGTAAAATTTAAATTCATTTAACAATAAATTGTTATGCAAAAATTTTAGATAAAGGCAAGACTTTCTTACTCTATAAAAAGAACTGTTAAGAGTCATTTATTGTTATTAATTTGGGCATTTATTGATATTAATTTACAGAGAATGCTGTTGACCATATTGTGTTCATGAGTTTCAGTGATTTTTTTTATTTTTTAAACTCAGTGCAATATTCTGAGAAAAGATGGCCAGAGCCATGTTCTTTTTATCTTCTGGATTCTGTCTAATTTCAACTATTTTTTTATGCTGTTTATAGTAAAGCTCTACCAGGAGCTATTAGGTCAGACATTTTAATCTTTCTACCTCACAGTGAAATTTTACTTAGATAATAATCTGTGAGTCCCTAGATCCTTAGAGCCCAGTGGTGTGATTCTTTTTCACTTTGCTCTGTGAATTTTTTCTGAAATGTCTCTCTCACACATACTTCTTCATAGGTACATATCTCAGCCAAAGTGTGTATATATGTAAAACTTTCCCCAAAATTCAGCTTGAGCCCCCTTAGACACTTAAGTTTCTTAAATGAGGCCAAAGTGTGAATTATTACCTTGTTTTACTACTGTTGTTATTAGTATTTGTCACGTCATCGGTAGTAAACTTCCGATGAGTAGCTAGCTGTGTTTACTGTAAGCACTGTTTTATTTGAAAAAGCAACCACTACATTAATAGCTAGTTTACTTTAAAATAGCTTCAAAAATACACTACTTTAAAAGTACTGTGTTCCCTGTTGAGGATTCTTGGAGTGATCGTCCCTCCCATCAGAGCTGTCTGGGAGGTGCTGGGCCTACCGGCACCAGGTGTGTGTTCCTCTGCTCTGGCCAGTGTCACTCATGGGCGCACTAAGATGGATTCATTAGGAACCTAAGGATGTGCTCAGCCTTGTGTTGCCCGCACCCCAAAAGCCGAAAGGATGCCTTTCCTTCACTGCATTTTCAACTCTGAATATACAGCTGTTGTGTATAGCAGATAAATCAACAGCATCAGCACTATTCACTGTTGTATCCTGACAATGGTGAAAAATTAGCAAATGTCTTGTAGTATCTCTATAATTATTCTTTTCTGTGAGGACTAAACTTTTATTTGAGTCTCTCAGCTTTTTCCAAATGGTTAAAACATTGAATATTTCAAAGCCTTTTAGTATGAATTATGATATTTGGAAAGTTTCTTATGATAATTTAGTAAAAAAATACTTGTTTTTTGCTTAGTGGTTCTATTACAATTAGTATCTTGATCTCCAAATAAGAAAGCTAAGGGAAATTTTACTGTTTTTTATTTTCTATGTATCCTAACAATGAAATTCATTTAATACCATGTGGGTGTTTTTCTGTTTCTGAATACTAGAAGTTAGTCTGTAGTTCTTTACCTTTCTCATCAAGTTGTCGAAACACAGATGACGCATGATAGTGACAAAATATGCCGATGGCAGATTACAGGTCTAAACCTAACTTTTTTTTCCACACTTCATCTTTCTTTTTTTTTTTTTCTTTCTCTGTTACCTGCAGCAGACTGCTATGCCAGCAATCTCTGTTCTAGATTTGGTATGTTCTTGTTTCTTTCCCTTTGGTACTTTTTTCCTGTCTTGATTTTCTTTTCTTTCAGTGGTGGCTGTTTGATGTTTTTTAGTAGATCAGTTCTCCGTAGGGGTGTCCTCCATCAGGAGTTGGGGTTCCTGATACTTTAGAAGCATGCCTTTGAATGTTCCTAGATTTAGTCACTCTTTGCTTTTCTTCATTAATTTTAAGTGTTACTGTTTGTTTATGGTTTTGACCTTTTCTCAGTTTCAGTCATGAATTGATTCCATGTATTCTTACGTAGTCATAAATACATGAACAAATGAAATTAATTTTGTGATGAGTAATCTATTTTATTCTTTTCACATTAGACGTAGATTTTAAATATTCAGTTGTTACAAACTTAGTTGAAAGGGTATTGACATTGTTTGCCAGTTAAGATGTAACTGTCTATTGGTGGAGTAAGAGATTTCCAGTGACATGTATTCTATGTTTTCTTTACTAATATAACATGGATTTTAATTCAGTTTATCAGCCATGCCAATTTATCAGTTAGCTGAAAAATACTTCAGGTCATGGTCTGTTGTAAATTCAAAGTGTTTATTGTCATATTGGGGAAATTTGGCTGTCATTTAGGTCCTATTATGCTTGAGTATGGTATCTTTATCACCTGCTAGACAATTATACTCTGACTGATATATTTATATAAACTTCAAGACAAATTCTAGTCAACTTCTAAAGACAAAAGTCAGTATCAGACAATACATTTAAAACCCATGAATCAAGGTTTGACTTGAATGGTCTTTTCACTAAATAATAGTCCCTTTTTCTTTTTTACCCTCAGTTGAGCACAGTGGCAGTATTGCCTTAGAGAGGAACCCTTCCTTCCTTCCTTCCTTCCTTCCTTCCTTCCTTCCTTCCTTCCTTCCTTCCCTCCTTTTCTGTCTCATTATGTTACCAAAGCCAGCCTCAAGCAATCCTCCAATTTCAGCCTCAGCCTCTCCCCTCTTGTAGCTAAAACTACTGATTTTTTTCTCTTTTTTCCTTCTCTCCTCCCCCTATTGCTACCCTCCTTCCTTCCTTCTTTTCTTTCTTCTCTCTTTCCTTCTTTCTTTTATACATGGGGTCTCCTTATGTTGCCAAAGCTGGCCTCAAGCAATCCTCCCACCTCTGCCCCTCAAAACTCTGATTTATACTTTTTAAAAATTATGTTGATCAAATTCTATTCATGTGCTTTAGGGGTGCTGAAAGTTATGTATATACTAAGTAAGTTTAACTTTTGAGCATTCATGTGCCAAAACACTAAAATTTTTCAAGTGTTTCAAATAAAATATATGGCTAAAATCACAATATGCTATAAAATAGGACAAACTTCATACATTTGCTCCATCATTAATATCTAAATTCTGTGATCATTTGCAAAATACACTTTTCTTGATTAGGTAGTCATTTAACACTTACTGAGAATTCATTGCTACCAGTGATAAAAATTGGGAAACTGATAAGCAGTTTGCAGTATATTACTGGTCTTCTCTCTACTCGTGTTGATTTTTATTTTCTTTGACAATCTCCAATTTCAGAAAGTTCATGTATTTTTTCTCTGTCTCACATTACGTTGAACAAGAATTTCATTAATTATCATTTAATTTGTCATATGAAACATGGAAGTAGACATTCAGTGTTCTGTGGCTTCTAGTAGATGTTAACATTACAAAATTGTGAATATTTGAATAAAATGCCACAAATTAACTGCTTTTGACCCTTCAATTTGCTGCTAAAGATGACTAGCCTTCCATGACTTTTACAAAGGCTAAAACTGTGTCATTGGACACAGCACATTTAAAAATAGCATTATCACTTTCTTCAGTCATAGACACATAGATGGCATCCACACAGCTATATTCAGTTATAGAAAAACACACATATGTATATTTGAAACCAAGATACATGTCCAAAGATCAGATAAATCTGAAAGCTGTACTGACAAGAAAGTGTCTTCTTTTTCAGCCAGTTTGGCTGGATTTTTGGTCTTTGTAACTAGATGATAGGGAACACAATTAAACCTCTTTGATAACTCAGGACCATGAGTATGTTTACATTGAATGTTACTTTTTAGGATACTACTTTTAGTCATTGTGTTTGCTCAGGTATTGTACATATCTGCATGAGGAAAAGGTATATTTTGGCCGAATATATACTTTTCTCAAGTATGCTCTGGAGGCATTACTTCATTTTTACCTCAACAAAATCAATCATATTAACATTTTTGTTTCTTATTTTTGTCTTTCATATTAAATTATTGAAAGGCAAAAATAAAATATTATTCTTATAGTAGGAATTCTAATTATGTTCTGAGTACAATTTATCTATTAAACTAAAGCCCTAGGAACAAAGTGTGGGTCAAAATTTCTATAATGCAATTGATGATAATAGTTGTTGAATGACTATCCTTCAAGAATAACATCTAATCATTTTGACAAGACTGTCCTAAGAAAGAATAATACAATATTATAAAACAAAGGTTTTTCTTGAAACAAAAAGATCCAGGCAAATTTTAAACTATTCATGAAAAAGTGATTGATATTGCTCATTCAAGTGAACATCAAATTCTGTTCAAATAATTTTTTGCTTTCAAGTTTAAACTTTAGTAAACTTTACTATTACTGCCTTTTTAAGATGAATTGCCAACAAATTTGCAAGAGAAAAATGATAATCCCAAGCTTTTACTCAGAAAACTTTCTGAAATATTCTATTTTAGAAATCTACAAAAGCAAAATAAAGTATGCTATTTTACTAAATGTGAACAGAAAGTTGTATACATTAACATGATGGCATTTTCACAAATTGCTAACATTTTTTAGCAGCCCTCAGTGATATACTAGATGAGCTCAAAATAATACCAGCAAACCAGTGCTGAAAAAAACTTAAATATTTTTCATGATTGTTACTGCTATTCCATTAAGTATTCTGTCAATCCTTCCAGACCAAGTTATTTGCTATTTTAATAGAGTTTGATGGTATTTGAAACAAAGCACAAACATGTAGCAGCAAAGGAATAAAAATATACAGACTTTTTTCACTTTAAAAAAACTTATGTTAGATCTGTATAATACATTTTTTTCAACATTTTATATAAGAATTATATGACTTAAAATCCAAATGCACATTTGTTTTGATATGTCTTAAGTCTTGCTTTTTCCTTTTTTATTTTTCTTTACCCATAAAAATAGTTTGAATTTTGTAAGACAAAAAATCAAATAATAATTTATTCATATATGCATCATGGTTCAAACTAAGTAAAAAACATTTTTGGTTCCCCATTAGAATCTCTAAATGAGTTCATACTATTCCCCTTAGGAGTTATAAGAATTCATTCAAATTCTTTTTATATTTTCAATATATTATGTAAGATATCCAAAAATTACTGAAATTAATGATGTGTATTCTAGATATTTTCTTGACAATCTTGAAATGACAAGCCATTGTCAAAATTAAAAATATAAAAGCAAAAGTTAAAGTCCTTTCAATATATTTTTTGAGTAAGATTTATTTTAACATTAATGGAATCTTTCTATCTTATAGAACAAGTGGAGCAATAGTGATATTTTTATTGTTTCCATGATTGGGAGAAATACTAGTATATTCTCTTTTTATTTTTTTTTTTCCAAATCACATCACTTTTGGAAATTACAGTTTGTTTCACCTTCAGAATTTCAAGTAGATGTATCTTGTGATTTCAGAATTATGAGATTAATAGTGAATTTATAAAGGATTTAAAGAAAAATTCAATTGCATATGTCTAAGTTTTAAATATGTATTAATGTATCTTAGGATTGTTACTAAAGATTTCTGGGTTTCTTTAATGATGGAAGGCTTAAGTATATAAATTGGAACCAAAAGAGTTTCCATATCCACATGAAAAAAAAATATATATAAGAAGTAAGTGCTGTGCTATCCACTTTTTGTCCCTTCAAATGCACTCTCCATTCTTCTCCACCTTGTGCCCTGGCACGCTGACCTGAAGCAAAGGTCTCCTTTGCTCCCTGATATCGAGATGTGTTTGGCCATTAGAGAGCAGCAGCAGGAGATCAGAAGTTTGGAGAAGAGTGACATTGGGATATCTGTTTCTTCATTCTTATACAGTTGAAAACATGGCCTTCTCTTTGGTCCCAAAGCATAAGAAATAGAATATAATAAATACTTTAAGCGACAAATGATCAACAAAACTTCTCAACTAAATACAGCAACTCAAGGGAAAGATAAGATTAAGGGAATGCTCCTCCTCCTTTTTTTTTTTTTTTTTTTTTTTTTTAGGGATAGCCTCAAAATAGTAACCAGTGAATTGAGAGAATTGGGTTGAAAAGTCCGTTAAACTAGCATTGAGAGTAGTATCTAAGAAAGAATTTTGAATTTATTGGTACATAAAATTGATTGAAATCAGAAAGAACTCTAAATATTGAGAGACTTCTATTGCTAAGAAAGTACGGGCTTGTGCTAAAAATGCTTTGAGTAAATAAGACACAAAACAAACTTCTGTTTCTTTCTTACATATTCAGGAAGAGATCTGTAAATGCTAACTGAATCTAACAAGTGCTTACTCCAAAATGTCTATTTTAGACACGACCGTAAAGAGTAAATGAAAAACCTCCCAGAATACAGAGTCAAGAATCTTGGACAAAGGATTCTCCTTTCCCCAAGAGCAGATGAATGAATTAATAAAGGAACCTTACCTCCTCTCTCAGGCAAGAACATTGCAATGCCTGACTTGTAATATTGAGAATATTTTAAAAATTGTATTAATATTATTTTATTTGAGTTCTGTAATTGTATATTTGGAGTTAGGGAGGCATCTCTCACTCTTTTTCAAGTTCTTCAAGAATAGCTATATCTGGGTCTGATAAAAATATTACATATCAACTAGAGATTCTATATTTCAAACTGAATTCAATGTTGGGGTAAGACTCGGGTTTGATTGCCTTATAAAAGAAATGATTGTGCTTTAAGTGACAAAGAATGAATGACTTGCATAATTGATCAGTAGAAGGATAGTCTGAGGCAGAAATATTACTATTAATTATAAGGCCATTTAAATTTTCTTTCTGGATGTATGAAAAGCTATACTACCCAACCATTCTTTTAGACAAGACCATAAATCTGGTCCTGGTCCATCTAATGGGGGAGGAGAGGCTATGTTCAGCACATTCATATTGTATTATAGTTTTCTAGAGAAACAGAACCAACAGACTACACACACACAAACACACACACACACACTCCAACATATATATAGACACACACACATATACAAATATATAGTATTTTAATATTTAAATATCAGTATTTATCATAAGCCAGTTCCTTATAATAAATATCCATATACATAGGGAGAAATTCATTATAAAGAAGGAACTGGCTTACAAGATTATGGAGGCTGGGTGATTTGACAAGCTGGAGACCTAGATCTGATGATTCAAAAGCCAGTTCAAAAACCAGCAGACTTGACACACAGGAAAAGCCACCATTTCTGTTCTGTTTAAAAGCAGGAAACTAGCTGATGTCTCATTTTGAAGGCAGTCAGATAGGAAGGTTTCTCTATTACAGAGTTAGTCATTTTGTTCTATTCAGTTTTTCAACTGAGTCAATGAAGTTTACCCATATTGCAGAGAATAACTTGATTTATGCAGTCTACAGATTTAAATGTTTGTCTCATTCAAAAATATGTTTACAGAAACATTATGATAATGTTTAGCAAAATATCTGGGTTTTACATGGCCCAGTCATGTTAAAATATAAAAGTAACTTTTACATATACTTAAATATAAAATTCTCTTGAATTGTCTGACATCTCTCTTTCTCCCTTCCTTTCCTCTGACTTGGTGGAGCTAGATAATGAAATGGGTTCTGGTATTTCAGTCATTACTAGGAAAGTCTTGCTATGGTCTGCGTGTTCATATCCTCCCCAGAAATTAGCATTCATCGTACTCACCCCCTAGGTGATAGTATTAGGGGGTAGTATCTTCAGCAGGTAAGTAGATCCTACCATCAGGACCATCATGATTGTGATTGAGACTTTATAAAAAAAACCTGAGAGAGATCATTTAATCCTTTCACCATGTAAGGAGGCAGAAAAGGTGCCCTCTCTGAGCCAGATGGCAGGCCCTTGCCAAAAACCTAATGTTCGCTGATCTTAGACTTCCCAGCATCTAAAACTGAGAAGTAAATTTCAGTTTTTTATTAGTTACTTAGCATATGGTATTTTGGTCACAGCAGCTCAAACAAACTAAGACAGCTTCCTGACCTATCAAATGCAGAGAATATGAAAAGGAGCTAAATGTTTGCCTGTGGACTAAGCCAGACTATTTAACCCCCAAAATATAACTGAACCAAAGAAGCAAAATCAAGGTTTCTCTGACCTTCCTCTTCTCCTAACTAAATACTCTGTCTTCCTGAAGCATGGAATGAAGATTTATGAAGGAACCAGTCCTGCTGAAGAGGAACACAATGATCTTCTCTGAAATTTATTAACCAGAGAAGATTAAAACTCATATCACAGGAAGAAACACTGGAGTCTGTCAACAAACCCGGAGATATATTTTTCACAAACAATTGTCTGCTCTGTGGGTCCAGCAGACTTTTTCCCAGGCCATTGTGTGCTCTCCAAGCCAATTAAATTCCCCTAAAAATCTTTTATTACTCCCCTGTAATACTTTCCCATTTCCCTTTCATCTTTTGTCACTTGATTTTCAGGGACTGCCCAGAGGGCAAAGGAGACGTTTTCCTTTGGCCTCTCCACCCTATTAAGTCACTGAAATATTCTTTGATGTTGCAGCATGCATTATTATTAATTAAAACAACTAAAACTGCAATAGAATATTAGCACACTTCCCATTCAGTATGAGCTTTAACAATCTTCTACAAAGTCATAAAAAGTGAACCTTTCACTAAAAACACCAGGAGAAAAACTTTGATGTTTTCACTGCATTCAAAAACACTCAAGACAGGAACATTGAGCTCTAAATCCTGACTCAGGATGTACAAGTCCAGTAAATTACAGTCATATTGGATTCAGAGCACTTCTGTTTGACCAGATTCAAACCACAAATGCTGGGTGAATCAAGCCGGATAAAGTTTAAGTAGATAAAATAGAATAAATGATAAAAAAAATGTACAAATATGAGGAAATATAACTTCAAAAAAACAAAAATTAACAGTATTTTTTAAAATTCTAAGAAAATACATCAAGAAATATAGAAGAAATATTTAAGATGCAAATAGTAAACTATATTTTATAAGAAAAACATCCTAATGCTTTAAACTTTCTCTACTGCAATACAAATAACAGAAATCTAGTGACTGATATAGTCAAGATTCTCAGGCTGCAATAAATATATAAGAAAAGTTTTTTAAAGCCACAATGAAAAATTATCCAGTTTTTTTTTTATTTTTTAAGTGAAGAATTCTCTAAATGCCAGGACGAATTGAGAAACAATTATATTGATTTTAAAAAATTGTTTTTAGGTGACAAGCACTCACTGATAATATTCATAATTAAATCAGGCTTCAAACAGAGACATGAAGATATATTTTTGATGAACCTGTCACTTTGTGATGGATGTTGCATAAATGTACCTTTAAAAATACAGAAGTATATAACATATGATACAGTAAATATGAGGTAATAAGTAAAATAGAAAAGGAGGACAAAGGAAAGAATAACAGAAAAGGCAGAAATAATGCACAATTTTAAAATAATTTTATGGATTATTTTATTATGAATTTGGAAGATATATGCAAATAACATCAATTAAATATTTTTGCAAAAGACTTATTGAAGCTCATTTGCATTATATTATTTTTAAAAGCCTTTGTGATATATTCTCCCTCAAGTGTGTTGCTAAAAATGTTGTTTTTGCTTCTAAAATGTATGCCAATATTAATAAATTTATCACACACGGTAGAAATTTTAATATTTAATATCAGTGGTGAATCCTCTTAGGTGCCTACTTTTACTTCACTGTTATTTATTGTTTTTTCTATTTGCATTCCATTTTTTCATAATATTGGATTTTAATTTTTATTTGATTTTTGTGAATAAATAAGAAAAAACTTTATTGAAATAAAATGCAAAGTTTATATGCATCTTCATATTTTATCCCTCTTTTCTCCATCACACCCCATTTTATCCCAGAAGTCTTGGTTGAAAGTTGTTAGTACTTTGGGTTAGTGCTATTAAAAATGAATCTAAAAGAACCAAAGTCAACTATCTCAAGGCTGTATTTATTGACCTAATTCAAAATAAACAACCTTATCCAAAAACAAGTTTCATGAATGTCTCTAAAAGAAGAGTGAGATAGCTAAACAGAAGTACCCAATGGATTCGTTGAAAGGAAAATTGCAAGGTGGCTTTTTGGGGTTTCTCATTATCATGTTCAGTCATTATTGGAGTGGACCCTAAGCATGAACATTAAACACTCAATGAGGTTTCACCTGAGTTATATCAAGTTGTATTTAGTTTCAAAATCAAGGTCATGAATAGGTATCAGAACTTAACAAAGTCAATCAAAACTCGGTCTCAAAAAAAAAAAAAAGAATAATTTTTCTCCTTTGAGTTTGTATCGCTTTCACATTATGTTTCTCAACAAATAAGGCAGAAATTACATCCAAAAGTACATTAAAAGCTTATGTTTTTAGATCCCGCACTGTTTCAAAACTATAATTATTATTAAAATATACAAGCACAAGTTTTTAAATATCTAAAAGTCTAAGCAGTCAGACACAGATAATTGTGGTGAAGTATTTTTCTAATTTCTGACTTACTTTCTTAATTCTTTTTTCTGGCATGAAGGCTTTATTTTGATCGGTCTTCATCACAGTGAAAATCACATAAAGTGATACTAATTTATCTATGAATTCACATTTAAGTAAAATTAAAAAAGTATAAACATATACTTTTTGTATCTGTGTTACTGAAATGGAAAGTATCCTAATAGCTTTATCACAAATTACCTTAGAGCTCAGATTTATATCTCTAATACAAGTTGTAGTGAAAGAAACTGATTCTCTTTGAAAAAAAAAAATAACTGATTTCATGTCTGGGGTTGAGATGAGTTGATTCTTGAACATTTTGTTGCATCAGAAAGAAAGTATCTTCCAAGATTTAAGGGAATTGCGTCAAAAGGACAAAGAAGCCAATCTAATGTGAGTTCTCACAGGTTAAGTAAACTACAAGTTTACTTAACCTCACTCTCATCAGGTTCATTTCTCTCAAGTGTCTCTTACAATGATAGTAATAAAATTTTTTAAAAGAAAATATTTGGAAAGGTATATATTCAGCCTCATAAATATATAGGCATGAAAGTTTAGATTTGTACAGAAAGGATGTTATGACAAAATCAGCTAGGATAATCCGCATAACTTTATATAGTACATTCTAAAATTTAAATAATTAACTAGCAAAAATTTAATTTACTGCCTTAATGTCATAGTTTCATTTGTTCTTCAAAATGAATATTATGTCTCCTTTTCAAGTGTTTATGTGTATCTCCTTTCATACATATACCTTATCTTGTTACTAACTCTTCTGGTTTTAAAGTATGTTTATTTTCCAAACCCATATGATTGCTTTTCTCAAGTTTGTTTTAATATAAGAACAATTCTTGGATTGGTAGGCTATCATGAACTGTATACATGTATAAACAGAGCACTAAATGTGTTCAGAACTGAAGTCTGGAATTGTTGCCATGTTTTGTTCCTGCATGCAGATTTTTTAAAAAAATCAGCAAAATCCATATTTCAACAAACTAAATAATAAAATACAGAGTTGTGGTCTAACTGCCTGGGATTTCAGCCTGAGCCTTAAGCTTATATTTAGAGGCAGCTTGAGGACACTCAAAGAGCCAAGTAACAAATGTTCCAAAAAAGACCACCTTTGAGCTAGTGACTAAATTTGCAACATCCACATTTCATGGTGGGACAGAAATGCCTAGTCACCAATATAAGGTCAGGTATTAGACTGAGATATATTTTGTATGGGAGATTTGGTTTCTGATTTGTGTCTCAACTAAATATACCCCTTAATGCACATATATAAACATTATAATACTTACCATGCAATGCTATTAAATGTAGGAGATGTTTTGCTACCAAATATTGGATCATTTTACCTGATTGTGTATCTGCTTCACACTAAAGTTTTTACCAAAAATTTCCATGTATAGCACTTTCGTGACTTTGAATTAATTATTCAGATTTTAGGATTTAGAATTCACAGAAATCTATTTTTAATCTTTCTAGTTTTTCCATGTACTTTAAAAACACAACCCCACCTTAAAATCAGACTGTAAATGCCAAGAACTGCCTACACAAAAAATAAACGTTGAACAGAGCTGAAAACTTTTTTTTCTGTATTCTGTGCAAAATAATTTCTGGTATGTACTGTGGGGAAAAAAACAACATTTTTAAGAAGTTATTAGGAAAAATACATAGAATGACAGGTTGTGTCACTTCAGTAAAGTATGTTGACAATATCTAATATGCTATTGAAATACGTTATCATCTATGTGATTTTCTAACTTATCAGCTAAAAAAGTATGGTTTATTTTGAAACTGTCATAAACAGTTAAGCTAAAAAGTATGGGCTTTTAAAAAATCAAATTCATATACAGATTTTTTTGTTACTTTTTCTTCAAAATCTTTTCATTGCTAGGTTGACATTTTGCTATTAAGTGTTTTTTTTGTAGAAAATGAATACAATGAAATAAAGAAAAAAGTAATTGAAATAAAACTAGATCTACCTTTAAGACAAAATGGTTTATTGAATTTTAATTTTTGAAGATGCAAAGGATAGTATATTAGAATACAAAATAATTATTTTCACTTAAAAATGTTAAAAACTAAATAAATTACTAATGAAGTCCTCTTGTGATTCATAAAACAAATGTGTTAATATTTTGAAAATACAATGACTCCCACCTATTATTTATAATAACAAACAACCAAAGGAAATATAGGCAAAATATGTGAATAAGCGTTTCATAGTTTTAAAAAAAATATCTAAAATTTCAAGGATGCTATGATTTTCTAAAAGTAATGTAAGATAAATCAATAGTTTTATATACCTTTTCATTACTTTTGACAAAAAAAATTCTGACCTATAAAAAGTCTATGAAATCTAGGTTGAATCATAATTCCAAAAGACATAATTCCAAATGCCATAACCCTGAATGTTGAAATGATTAAAATCCTTAAAATTTAAATCGCTGAAGTTTAAAATTCTTAAGCTCTAAAATTCCTAACGTCTGAAATTCCGAAAATCAGAATCACAGGATAGTTGCATCATGTTAGGCAGATGATTTCCTTGTTACTGTCTTTATTTGGAAATTAAGTATGTTTCAAGAAGACACATATAGGTGCCAAATTGACAAGGGGTGGATTTGATTTTAGGTGTCAACTTGACTGTCATGAGGAATATCTAAAAACCTGATAAAGCATTATTTTGAGTGTATCTGTGAGGATGTTTCTGGAGGACATTAGTGTGTGAGTCTGAGTGGACTGGGTGGGGAAAATCCAATCAGTAGGGGGCCCAGGGAGAACACATATAGAAGGTGAACATGTCTCTGTCTGAGAGCCGGGACAGACTTTTCTTCTGCTGCCTGCACATCAGAACTCCAGGCTCACTGGCCTTTGGACTCTAAGACTTACACCAGTTGTCCCTCAAGTCTCAAAGATTTTATGTGAAGCCACACTACCAGCATCCTAGGGTCTCCAGCTTGTGGAGTCTTCTTTCATATATCTATATACATGTGCTACTGGTTCTGTCTCTCTGGTAAACCCTGATTAATACATACTTGGTACTGGAGGAAACTATCATTTCTTCTTACTGTATTTCTTACCACACAATAGAAGAGAACTGCAAAATTGTTCCCTCACAAAAAGACTATGAAAAGTATAGGAGACTACTTAATGATGAAAGATAAAAGTCTAACAGCTGATTATTATTTGTGCTGGGAAAGCAGAAAATTGCTTAATGCAATGGCCAAGCAATAACTAGACTTTCAGATGGACGACAAATTGCTTACAAACTGTGTAGAACCAACCACTCTTCAATACAAGTACAGAGTGCTTTGAAGATCATAAAAGTAAAAACAGGCACAAAATACAAGAAATCTCCTTTGCCAAATTATTCAATCATGTACACCTTCTGCCTCTTAACACAGCACACTTGCCTTCCAAAAATGCCCTTTGTAAGAGAATGAAAAGAATTTGACAAGCTCAGTGACCTTGTGAACCAAAGACACTTTCAGATATTGAGGTTCCTTCAGTGTTACAAAACACATTAAATGGAGAACTATTCTTTCTTTGAGGCAGTCTCACTCTGTTGAATAGGCTATAGTGCAGTGGCATGATCACATTTCATGGCAGGCCTGACCTCTCAGGATCAAATGATCCTCCCACCTCAGGTTCCCAATTAGCTGAGACTACAGGCACAAACCACCATGCACAGTTAATAGTTTAATATTTTGCAGAGTTGGGGTTTTTCCATGTTGCCCAGTGTGGTCTGAGACTCCTGGGTTCAAGGGATTCTCCCACCTCAGCCTCCCAGTGTTGGGATAAAAGGCATGAGCCACTTCGCATAGCTGTAAACTATTTTTTTTTAACTTTCAGGTTCAGGGGTACAAATCCACATTTGTTACACAGTTAAATGTGTGTCTTGGTGGCTTGTTGTACAGATTATTTCATCACACAGATACTAAGCCTAGTACCCATTAGTTATTTTTCCTGATCCTCTCCCCGCCTCACCCTCCAGCTTCTGAAAGGCCCTGGTGTGTGTTGCTCCCCTTTATGTGTCCATGTTCTCATCAAAAGAAAATGTGGTACATGTACACCATGGAACATTATGTATCAATAAAAACAATGAGATCATGTTCTTTGTAGGCACATGGATGGAGCTGGAGACCATTATCCCTAGCAAACTAACACAGGAAGAGTGAGCTATTCTTGATTAGAGATTTGACTGTTGAAGAAGATAGAGTTATTTTTGTTTGTTTGTTTTTTGAGACGGAGTCTCACTCTTTGCCCAGGCTGGAATTCAGTGGTGCAATCTTGGCTCGCTGCAACCTCTGCCTTCCTGGTTCAAGCAATTCTCCTGCCTCAGCCTTTGGAGTAGCTGGGATTACAGGCACCTGCCACCACGCTCAGCTAATTTTTGTATTTATATTAGAGATGGGGTTTCACCATGTTGACCGGGCTGTCTTGAACTCCTGACCTAGATGATCTGCCCACTTAGGCCTTCTGAAGTGCTGGGATTACAGACATGAGCCGCCTTGCCCAGCTGAAGATAGAGTTCTTATGCTTACCGTTAAATCTAATGTAGCAAAACTAGCAAATACCTCACTCTGGCTAATGGATGGCACTTTGTAAAGTGTCCTCACTGTTTTTTTTTTTTTAAATCAACTACATACAAGTCATGCCCCTGTTGGATCCACAAATTCTATAACTTATTTGCTTGTTTATTTATTAATGACTGGAACAAATGAAGCACTTGTAAATGCTCACTTGAAGATCTGGTGTGCTTTACAGAAGAAAATGTAATTCATTTGAATCCCACACCGTAATGAGAGATTTGGAATTGGGTGTGGTCAAGGATCTTAAAAGTGAATGTCAAAGTGTTACCAGTAATATTTGGTTTTTCCATTCAGCCTGATGCATTTGGCAGAAAGTGTAGATGAATGGATGAGCCACACAGTATCACAACAATGAAAATGTTTCTTTAAAACTGTCATTTTCCTGCATTGGAATTCCTTCCAGCTGATCACATTCTAGGAACTTTTAAAGCTTCATTTGCCTGACGAAGCCACCCAACTTACTAACTGGTTAGAAAATAATCATGTACATGGCAAAATAAGAAGACACATATGCAATGACATTGCTATGTGGTCACAAGCATTGTTTCTGTCAAATCTATGCTCTGTATATAAGCGCAAAGCAGAATGGATTTCTGCGTGTCCCCAAACAACATAGAGCCATGGAAAAACTTAATAGAGAATGCATATGTTGGTGTATATAAAATCATAATAGATTTTAAAAAGAGCAAGCCAACTAGAAAATGAATGTAAATGTATTCTGTAAGGAGAGCACTGTTCTAAAAGACTGAAACATAAAAGCAACTATTCATCATGATTCAAAACTTCAAAATAGAGTTAGTGATCCTGAAAGGTGGTCAGGTCTTACGGATTTTCTGTAATTGACCCTATTGTTGTAATATGCTTCTTTTTGTATGTAGAATTTCCTTTTCAGTTTTTACATTTTTTTCCCCATTATTTTAAATTGTTAGCATTTTGGTTGGTTGGTTTGTTTTCTAAGACAGGATTTCATCCGATAGCCCAGACTGGAGTGCAGTGGCACAGTCAAGTCCTACTCTAGCCTTGACCTCCTGTGTTCAAGCAATCTTCCCATCTCAGCCTCCCAAGTAGCTGGAACTGCAGACACACACTACCATATCTGACTAATTTTTATTTTAATTTTTTCGAACAAGGTATTGTTATGTTGTCTAGGTTGGTCTCCAACTTCTGGGCTCAAACGATTCTCCTGCTGTGGCCTCCCAAAGCATTGGAAATTACAGGGATAACTTTTTTTCTTTGTTTTTGCAGTTCACAATGCTATGTATTTTATCTTTGCATCATTTCCAATACTGGCGGTATAAATTATACAGAGACTTTCAGAGAGTTCTAACTCACTTTATGCAATTTTCACAAATTTGACTCTGGAAAAGTGCCTTATCACAACGTTGACTTTGTGTGTAAGCATCGTGTGTGTACATAAAAACGCTGAATCATTCTCAATAAATGAAGATGTGTCCTTTTTTTACATGTGTATTTTTGAAAGATAAAATTTCTCAAGACCTAGGCCCTTTGAATGTGGCATATGCGACTGTGACCCACCATGGTTTCTGATGATACCATCAAAAGACCTTTACATTGTTCATCACATTTCAGATAGTCAGCTGAATATAGCTGGATGCACATGATTACCAACCATAGTGATATGCATTATTTTATTTGCTCTTTGACCTATTTCTTTACGAATATGACTTGTCTGTTTATAACTTATGATCATGTGACTTCCATTTGTATAACTGTCTATGCTTACCAAAATATTAAAGTTATTATTGCCTATTTTATTGTGTAAAATGCATTATGAAAAGTTCTGTCACGTTTTATATGTTTCCTCAATAAATTCCCTTTAAAAATGAAACTAAAGACATTTTAAATAATTCTTACTAATTTTTCTAAAATGATATTTTCATAATTTTGCCCTTTGGAATTTCAACATTTGGAAGTACGGTATTCAGGATTGTGTCTTTTGGGAATATGATGGGCTCCCCTAAAATCTAGAACTGGCCAAAAAGAAAAGAATCAACATTTTCATGTTTTATTGTTTCAGTTTTAAGGTAGTATTGAGGTGGAAGGTGGGATCAGACACTGGACCAAACTGAGAATAAGCTAAAAGAGGGCCAGGGTGGAAGCAGCTTTCTATAAGACACACCCACCAGTGTGCCATGTCAATTTACCATTGCTATGGAAATGCCCAGGAGTTACTGCCCCTTTCCATGGCAATGGTCCCATGACATGAATTTTGTTACCCTTTCCCTAGAAGTTTCCACATAAACTGCTTCTTATTCTACATGTAATTAAAAGTAGGTATAAATATGACTGCAAAGTTGCCCTGAGCTGCTACTCTCAGTAAACTGCCTATGGAGTAGCCCTAGTCTGCCAGAGCAGGCATGGCTGTAACATGGCCAGAGCTGTAACAACCCTTAAGCTTAACACTGTTGCTTCAATAAGGCTGTTTTCATATACCACTGGGTTGCCCTTGAATTCTTTCCTGGGCAAAGCCAAGGACCTTCATGGTTTAAGCTCCACTTTGGGGCTCACTTGTCCTGCATCAGTATAAACTTTTGGAAATTAATTTGGCAGTGTCAGTCTTTAAATATTTATATTTCCTTTGTTCCAGCAATTATACATTTTTAAATCTGTCTGACAGAAATACTGCCATTTCTCCCATTCATTAAATCACATAATTTAAACAAAGCATCCAGATTGTGATCATTTGGTTATGAGTGTGCCTCAGCATTTTTATATTTTTAGGTGTAATTGTATGGAATTATTGATATAACAGCACTGAAAAAAACGTCAATTTCATTTACAGAGTTGTTCCTGGACCTTATTAACTTACTGAAAACTTGCTCTATACACACTCATGGCAGAAACAAAATGTAAATAAACTCTGTATGGCATTTTAACATGTATTAGAGTTGTAATTTCACTTCTGTAGATAATCAATTTTTCATATATTAAATACTTGTCTTACATTGTAAAAAACGAATGTCAAAGGAAACAGAAAAAGACAGACACAAAAATAGGCTTTGTAGCATATGAAGAGATCATACACTTTGTTGAAGAGCCATAAACTTACAGATTTTAATGGAACAAAAGTATCTACTACTAGAAAGCTCTTCGAGTTTCAATGTTGCTTTCTATCTAATTTGAGTTTTCTAAAGAGAATCTGGAAAGAAAATGGAGGCTTAAACCATTCATTATGAATACAAAGAATCATGATTTTGAAATCAAAACATGTTATACATTAAGAAGTAGTTCCTTGAAAATTCTGAATGTAACTGTCTCTCCGTGTTCATTGTATTTGGTGCCAGAATTTCCATATTTTAATACAGACAAAAAATCTGAATTCTTTCAAAAGTTTTCTATAGGTGAGGAGCAATGTGCGAATGCCTTGCTTTTCTTTAATGTTAGGACTGATTTTTTTCCCTTTAGTGATACGCTAAAAGCTTATTACTATATAAAACTATTTAATATATTAATTCTACTAATACATTAAGCAGAATATATTTTATTTTGTTGAAAATCTTTTAAATTAATTTCACTAGGCTGAAACGTGGCATGCCATTCCCTTATTCCCCTTTTACCACCCCCTCCAATAATGAAGATTTAACAGCTTCCTCTCAGCTTCCTTTGTGCTGTTTGCCACTACAGCTATTTATGACACTCCAAGCAATGGCAAGAAAGAAACACACTATTTAAGCTCAGGCACCAACTGTTCTCATTCTGAAAATATTAACAGTGAAAGTCATTCAGCTGGGAGCCCATACTGGTTTCTAACCTTGATCTTATTTATTATGACACCAATATGCTCTTGTCAAAAGAAAAACAACCTATATTTTAGATATTTAAAAAGGTCCAGTTCAGATGCTTTTAGATCCATGCTGGGCTCTCTATTACAGTTTTTATTTTTTTATAATCCTTACAGCTTTGCTGTCTTGGGATTTATTATTATACAAATAAAATACAAGGGTTATTTATAGTTGAATCTGAAAACTAATACATCATTTCCACTTTATCTTCTCATATTTGTAAATTTGTATGTGATCATGTTATTATTTAGCAACTTCAGCAGAGTTCCTAATTAATATCACAAAAATTATTTGTCATATGCTTAAAATTTCATACGGTGACACCATATTTTCTTACTCTAAATATTATTTATTACACTTATGTCTTGCAAACTTATTTGAGTATTGCAGTGAAAAAACCAAGCCTTCCACACGTGTCATGAAACATATCCCCAAAATTCTATATTCTAGGGATTAGCAATCACTCACATTTATTACGTAATGGACTGAGAAGCTTATGATTTTGCTTTTTGCACTATGATCTCAAGCACTCCACAAGGATATTTTCATTTCACTAAATAATTTAATTCTGGATTACTATGTTTGGCACCTAACTGGTTTTTCTTTAGCTATCATTTAATCTCTTCACACTTAAACAAATTCTGACCTGTTTTTGGTTATGCAATGTCATATTATCTTGGCTCTCTTAAGAACATAGTCATGGAGCACGTTACCTTGGAGGTAATGTCTGTATTTCACATTCAAATAGAAGATAAATTTAGTTATTAATATTGTTACTTTGAGGGTCATAGGGAAGGTAAATGTGTTATAACATATGAGTGGCTTCAGTTATTATTTCAAATGCTCTGTATTACAAAATTTTGTATACTTTTGTCCATCAAAGTTTTAAATCTCCACAGCAATAATCTCGAATAAAATTTAACCTTTCTTCACCTTTTTCTTATTGCATAAATAGCTGTAGTACGGTAATAAAATCTCCAACAAAAACTAAAGAATACTGAAGAATGTTAGACTAAAAATTCTGTAGTTACATTTCTTGATTGATAAATACATTAAGAAGTTATTTTAAATTGTCGTACGATAAAAAAGCTTATTTAAATTATAAAATTTTTAAATTATCCATCTTGTTAAATAAGTTTTAATTTTAATATTCATTTAGAATTTATATTATTTATCATAATTTTATTTTATTATCAAAAAAATTAAGAAAACAAAATTTGAAAACCAAACATTTTGAAACAAACGAAGATTAGAGAATTCCATGTTTTGAAATAAGGCATAAGATTCAACTTCTACATCTTTAAAATGAGATTATTTACACTTAAGTGGAATTTTGTGACAGTCAAATATAAGTATTTGTAAAGTACAAATATCAAGTGAGCAGATACAATCTCCCGTCCTCTCTCACTAGCTAAGCTCATCAGGTCTGTTTAGTTTGGAAAGAATCTTTAGCTTAGTTAGCTTCAGTTGTTACTTCAAATACTCTGTTTTACAAAAATTGTGTATATTTTTGTCCATTAAAATCTCTGTGACCTACTTATTCCTTCAACAAATGTTTATTTTTCATTATGTTTAAAATATAATGCAGACACAAAGCGAAAATGCAAATAAGGCCATCATAGATTCTTATGATGCTCACAATCTATGAGAGAAGAGATTTAACTTGAATGGAAGCAGAATGTGACTTCTTAGAAGAGATGACATAAAATCTATGTCTTTAAGGGTAAATAGACTTTTAAATGGCGAATATGATCTAGAAAAAAATTATTACAAATACAATAAATAGTGTTGGAAAAACATAGAGTTTTAAGGAATGTGCTAAATCTGGAGAACATGAGAAATGTCCTGTGGATTTTGCAAGGCAAGGGGAAATAAATGATAGGAGATAAAGTGATACTGAAATATTGAGGCTATTTGGAGAGGTCAAGGGAAGGGGCTTGCATTGCAGCCTGGAAGTTAATGGAAGTTTAAATAGAAAAGGACAAAGGCGTGTATGATTTGTAGGAAAAAGCTTTGTTGTGTATGTGGTCAAAATGAAACACAGAAAGACTTATCCCTTTCCTTTCACTCTGTGTTGGCTGTTCTGATTTCCTAAAATAACTAATTACAATACTAATAATTTTTAAATGTAACAAATATGTCATAAAATAACATATAATTCTTGAATATGTAACTAGTGTTGACCATTGTCCTGAATACTTTATACATATTAAAACATAATTCTGACAACAAATCTTTGAAATGAGAATTAATACATACTTATACAATTACTATATACTTATTTTGCAGTTGAAATGGAGGCACAAAGTTTAAGTATCTTGTTCTAGATTTCACAACTAGGAACTTTAACGATTTTAGGTGTTTACGTAATTCTTAAGAATGTTATCTCTTTGGAAATCTTACACATGCTAAGTATATTTGTAAACATCTATATTCAACAAAAATTCTGAATAACCTTAGTTTTAAAGATCTGTGAGGTTATACTGGAGATATTTATTTATCTGAACAGACAATTCTGTGAAACTTGCATGAATATTACTGTTTTATATTTATAGTTATGTCTTTACAGAGATAAAATAACAAAGTTTACTTTTCTATATTCTAAGAAATGAGTTTAGATTTAACCAAAATGTAAATTTAATTTTTTAATTCTATGTAATTCAACAATAAATGATGTTGGTAGGTTTTGATTATTTTTCCATTGCTATGTTTATCTTTATTTGTATTGACATACTGTTTTAGTTATGTATAAATAAATGATATTAACCTTTTAAAACATATGCTATTAGTATTTTTCTGCATTTATAATTTTGCTATTATATTTATATAATTAATTAATTCACATAAGTTTTAATATTTGAAAATGAAGTAAGGATGATAAAGTTTTACCATTGATTTTTGTGTCTTTTGTTTTGTGTTTTAAAAATACGAATCACAATCCCAAAGTATATGGATATTTATCTCTATTTATAGAGCCTACTCATCAATACTTTCCCTTCCTCTTTTCCTGTTCCCTCAAATGGAATGACTAACCTACATCTTTCTATTGAATAATATAAAACATGTTTTATTCATGTTGAAATTCTTATAGCATTAAATATTATTGTTTTTTATAAATAAAATCATATTAAAATCCTTTAATATTTATATATATACTAACTTTATGAATACATTACAAAATATTGGAAGGCAGAAATTTTGATGAGATATTCTATAATCTCATAGTCAAGCACAAAGACTCCCTGATTCTTCAAGATGGCTCTGTAATAAAGTGGTTATGCAACTTCTTAAACCTCTCCCTGCTCCTGGTTTCTTAGATGATAAATAGAAAAATTATAATGCAATATTAAATGAATCAGTGCGTGTTAATCTTTTAAGAGTTTTTGGTATATAGTAAGCACTATTTAAGAGTTAGTTAACACTAGATTACATATAAATTGAAAGCTTTTAGTAATCTATTTAATGTATTGCAGTGCAAAATACAACTTTATTCAGTGACTAAAACCTATGTTGATGCTTCAAAGTTTTTCTTTCCAAAACTCAGATAAAGAGAATTTTGAAAAATACACACAGACTTCCTGCTAAGATCAATAACAAGGGAAGGATGTCCACTCAAAGCTTCTTTTCAACATCATACTGGAAGTCCTCACTAAACCAGTAAGACAAAACATAAAGTTACACAGATTGGAAAGAAATAAAACTATCTTCATATGTAGACAACATTATTATCTATGTAGAAAATATAAAAGAATAGTCAAAAGACTCCTGAAACTCATAAGTGATTATAGCAAGGTTGCAGGGTACATAATTAATATACAAAAGCCAACTGCTTTCCTATTTACCAGAAATGAACAAGTGCAATTTAAGAATAAAAATAACATACCGCTTACTTTTGTACCTCCCCAAAAGAAATACTTAGGTATAAGTTTAAAGAAATGTACAAGGTCTATAGGAAGAAAACCACATAACTCTGATAAAATAAATCACAGAAAAACTAAATAAGTGGGGAGCTATTCCATGTGAATGGATAGGACAACTCAATATTAGTAAGATGTCAGTTCTTCCCAATTTGATTGAGTGCAATCCCAACAAAAATCCTAGCAGGCTCTCTATGGATATCACAAACTGATTCTTCAGCTTGTATTGAGAGGCAAAAGAAGAAAAATAGATGGTAGAATATTAAAGGAAAAAAAAGTTAGAAGACTGGCATTACCTAACTTTAAGATTCATAATCAAACTAAAGTAATCAAGAAAGTGTGGTATTGGTGAATGAATGGAAAAATATATCAATGAAACATAATAGCCCAGAAATGAAATGATACAAATATCATCAACTGATCTCTAACAATGGAGCAAAGGTAATAAAAGTGGTGAAAGGGTAATCTTTTCATTAAACGGTGGTGGAACAACTAGACCTTCACATGCAAAAATATCAATCTAGACACAGACCAAACACTTTTCACAAATATTACCTCTAAATGTATCTATCACACACCTAAATGTAAAATACAAAACAATAAAACTGTGAGAGGATAGCATGGAGAAAATCTATCAGTTGTGGCATGGCAGTGAGTTTTTAGAAACTACTCCAAAAGCATGCTCCGTTAAAATAATAATTATTTAGATTTAATTAAAATTAGACACTTATGCTCTGCTCTGCAATTGAAAATATCAAGGGATGCCTCCAGCATTTTTTTTTTTTTTTTTTTTTTTTGCTTGGGATTGTCTTGGCTATACAGGTTCCTTATGAAACTTAAGTAGTTTTTTCTAATTCTGTGAAGAAAGTCAATGGTAGCTTGATAGGGATAGCATTTAATTTGTAAATTACTTTGGGCATTATGGCCATTTTCATGATATTGATTCTTCCTATCCATGAGCATGGAATGTTTTTCCATTTGTTTGTGTACTCTCTTATGTCCTTGAGCAGTTGTATTCCTAGGTATTTTATTCTTTTTGTAGCAATTGTGAGTGGGAGTTCACTCATGATTTGGCTCTCTGTTTGTCTATTATTGGTGTATAGGAATGCTTGTGATTTTTGCACATTGATTTTGTATTCTGAGACTTTTCTGAAGTTGTTTATCAGCTTAAGGAGGTTTGAGGTTGAGATGATGAGGTTTCCTAAATATACATTCATATCGTCAGCAAACAGAGACAATTTGACTTCCTCTCTTCCTATTTTAATACCCTTTATTATTTTCTCTTGCCAAGTTACCATGCCCAGAACATCCAATACTATGTTGAATAGGTGTGGTGACAGAAGGCATCCTTATCTTGTGACGGTTTTCAAAGCGAACCCTTTCAGCTTTTGCCCATTTAGTATGATATTGGCTGTGGGTTTGTCATAAATAGCTCTCACTATTTTGAGGTATGATCCATCGGTAAGTACTTTATTAAGAGGTTTTAGCATGAAGGATGTTTAATTTTGGCAAAGGTCTTTTCTGCATCTATTGAGATAATCATCTGATTTTTGTCATTGGTTCTGTTTCTATGTTGGATTATGTTTATTGATTTGCATATGTTGAAAAGCCTTGCATCCTAGGGATGAAGCCAACTTGATTATGGCTTCAAACTATACTATAAGCCTACAGTAACCAAAACAGAATGGTACTGGTACCAAAACAGATACATAGACCAATGAAAAAGAACGGAGGCCTCAGAAATAACATCACACATCTACAATCATCTCCTCTTTTACAAACATGACCAAAAAAAAGCAATGGAAAATGATTCCATATTTATAAAATAGTGTTGGGAAAACTGTCTAGCCATATGCAGAAAAGTGAAAATGGACCCCTTCCTTACATCTTATACAAAAATTAATTCAAGATGGATTAAAGACTTAAAAGTAAGACCTAAAACCATAAAAACTCTAGAAAAAAAAATACCATGTAGGACATAGGCATGGACAAAGGCTTCATGACTAAAACACCAAAAGCAATGGCAACAAAAGCAAAAATTGGCAAATGGGATATAACTAAACTAAAGAGCTTCTGCACAGCAAACAAACAAAAAAAAAACAAAAAACAAAAAACAAAAAAAAACCAGCTATCATCTGAGTGAACAGGCAACCTACAGAGTGGGAGAAAATTTTGGCAATCAATCAATCTGACAAAGGGCTAATATCCAGAATCTGCAGGCAACTTAAATAAATTTACAATAAAACAGCAAACAACCCTATCAAAAAATGGGCAAAGGATATGAACAGACACATCTTAAAAGACATTTACGCAGCCAAAAGGCATATGAAAAAAAGATCACCATCACTGGTCATTAGAGAAATGCAAATCAAAACCACAGTGAGATGCCATCTCACACCAGTTAGAATGACAATCATTAAAATGTCAGGAAACAACAAACTCTGGAGAGGATGTAGATACATAGGAATACTTCTACACTGTTGGTGGAAGTGTAAATTAGTTTAACCATTGTGGAATACAGTGTGGTGATTCCTCAATATTTAGAACCAGAAATACCATTTGATCCAGCAATCCCATTACTGGGTATATACCCAAGGGAAGGTAAATTATTCTACTATAAAGACACATGTACACGTATGTTTATTGCATCACTGTTCACAATAGTGAAGACTTGGAACCAACCCAAATGCTCATCAGTGATAGACTGGGTAAACAAAATGTAGCCATAAAAAGGATGAGTTCATGTCCTTTGCAGGGACATAGGTAAAGCTGGAAACCATCATTCTCAGCAAACTAACACAAGAGCAGGAAACCAAACACCACATGTTCTCACTCATAAGTGGGAGTTGAACAATGAGAACAGATGAATACAGGGAAGAGAACATCACACACCAGGCCTGTCGGGGGGTCAGGGGACTAGGGGAGGGATAGCATTAGGAGAAATACCTAATATTGCTGACGGGTTGATGGATGCTGCAAACCACTCTGGTATGTGTACACCTATGTAACAAACCTGCATATTCTGCACAAGTATCCCAGAACTTAAAGTATAATAATAAAAACTAATAAAAAAAATAAAAAGGAAAAAGGAAATGTCAAGGGAAAAAGAACACAAGACAAAGACAGGGGGATGTTAGCCAGCAGAGAGCTTTCTCTGCTGCGTAGTTCTTACGTGTTTTGGTGCAGTTGTGCAGTAGTGTTCTGTGCTGCAGGAGAAGAGAGTGATGACTCCCTCATGTAGTCTGCTTCTGGGCCTAGGAGGAACCTCCTTCGATTACTGGCTCTGTGCCTGGGTTTCTTTTGCTAGATTTTCTGGTCCACAGCGTTCACTAAGGCAGAGGCTGGTTGGCAGATAAGTCATATCCTTACCAGTTGGGTGCTGGGAGGAGGGAGACACATGCTACTCCTCAACCAGCGTGCAAAGCTGGGCACCTCATCTTTCAGTGATCTGAGAGTTCAGGCTCCTTTCTTCTTGGGTACTGACCATGCGGACAAGTCCTGCTTGGCTGGGATCTGCAGCGGTGTTGTGGGTGTGGGATACCTAATCGGCTGTCTGGGTGATTCTCAAAGGAATACAGGGTTGTGCCTGCAAACAGAATTCAGGCAGAAGCGTCACCCGCTCCTCGTATCCAGGGGTTTCCTGGGACAACAAGAGGCTGCACCTGCCAACTGAATTCACCCAGGAGCAGGAAAACTGGGCTGGAAGCTCTAGCAGGCGTTGCCGGACTACCTCACTATCTGCTCTCTCAGGGGTGTTTCCTGGAACAACAGGAGGTTGTACCCACCAGTTAAGTTTAGGCATAACTGGGGCTGCCGGGCTGGAAGCTGGTGCTGAACCTTGTGCATGTGTAGGGTGGAGGGGCGGCTGGCGGCTGGAGGGAGGGAAATAATCCTACTGCTCTTCAGCACTGTGACTGCAGTCTCTACTGGGGAGATGGCACTAGCACCTCTCTTCCAGGGTCCAAGGCTTGTGGAGGTCCCCTCGGACCTGAAAGCTGCCTCTGCAACATTTCCAGTGGCTCTCTGCCTCAGTTTAGAAGCTGGTGGGAGGGTGCAGGGAGGCCGGGCGGGAGATGTGGGGGATTGCAGCGGTGAGTCTTCCATTCGCAACCTTACACAGGTTCCTGCTGTGAGTGTGAATTCCTCGGGGCCTCTTACTCACTCGCCCTTTCCTGTGCTGGGGAGCTTCTCCTGGCTCCGCGTTCATCTCAGGTAGGCTGCTGCTCAGCTGCGCTCCTCTCTGCGCTCCCCTCTGCTCTTTATCTCCTTGCTGCCTTGATGGAGTCCGACATGGTCAGTGTTCACCAGCCCTTTGTTTCCTGAGAGCACCGCACATCAGCTGCTTCCAGTCCGCCATTTTTTTTTTGAGATGGAGTCTCGCTCTGCTACCCAGGCTGGAGTGCAGTGGTGCGATCTCTGCTCACTGCAACCTCTGTCTCCCAGGTTCAAGCGAATCTCTTGCCTCATCTTCTTAAGTAGCTGGGATTACAGGTGCATGCTACCATGCCCAGCAATTTTTTTTTTTTTTTTTTTTTACTAGAGACAGGATTTCCACATGTTGGTCAGGCTGGTCTTGAACTCCAGACCTCGTGATGCACCGGCCTTGGCCTCCCAAAGTGCTGGGATTACAGGCGTGAACCACCATGCCCAGCCCACCATCTTGACTCAACCCATCTTAATCATTATTCCTGTGTCTCTGGCTTTTATAACTAAAGAGTTATAAAAATAGAGATGTATTCCACTTAGTCTGAGTGTTTATGAAGGTGTTTAATGTCTTATTTATTTATTTATTTATTTATTTAAGCCTTACCTGATAATTCTAAGTTGGTTTACTGACAATAGCAAAATATTTAATGCATTTGCCTTTCTTTTCTCCGTGTAGTTTTGTTTGAGATAAAAGACAGACCCTGCCAGTTTTGAAGTAAAGCACACCATGAAAAAATGATTTTAAAACGGTAGACATCAAACTGGTGTGGAAATAAAATTCTTGTTTTTAAATTACACTACAATTTAGATTTTTTTTTTTTTTGAGATGCTGTCTCGCACTGTCGCCCAATTACCAAGAAATATATATACTAATGAAGCATGCACCAAATCACATGTTGTTGATATAACATCCATAAACTTTTGCTTAGATGAAAAAGAAAACAAAATTTAAGAATAACTTGGCCGGGTGTGGTGACTCACGACTGTAATCCCAGCACTTTGGGAGGCCCAGGTGGGCGGATCATGAGGTCAAGAAATCGAGACCATCCTGGCCAACATGATGACACCCTGTCTCCACTAAAAATGCAAAAATTAGCTGGGTGTGGTGGTGTGCGCTTGCAGTTCCAGCTACTCGGGAGGCTGAGGGAAGAGAATAACTTTAACCCGAGAGGTGGAGGTTGCAGTGAGCCGAGATTGTGCCACTGCACTACGTCCTGGCGACAGGAGACTCTCTCTCAAAAACAAAAGAACTGTAAATGGAAACACCCAGGCTTAATGAAAAAGAATATAGGTTGGGCTGGGTGCTATGGTTCACACATGTTATCCCAGCACTTTGTCCCTCTTTTTTTTTTAATTGTATCTGGGCTCTGGTGTACATGTGCACACTCTGCATCCTGTAGGATTGTTGCATAGGTACATACATGCCATGGTGATTTGCTGTCTCAATCCCCCCGCCCCCAACCCCATGGCCTACATCAGGCATTTCTCTCGGTGTTATCCTTTCCCCTTCACTTACCATGTTTAATATTTGCAGTTTCCGTAGTCAATATAATATCCACAATACTCTTTCTACTTCACTTTATGTGTTACTACTCATTACACATAAGTAAAATAATCTTGACACAATCCTGAAAATTTACTGTGAGCCTAGGAGAATCAAAGGTCAATATCTTTGTCAGGCCATTCCTGAGCAAAGCCAGATTCAACCCTGCTGGGGGTTTATTCTGTTAAGCCTCCTCATTATCTTTTTCTAGGCTCTCCCTTAAATCATTGACCAACCCTTTGGTACTCATACTTTGTCTGCGTTATCAAATACCTTTAAAAAAATCCTTTTAATGTTATCCCTAACCCTATTTTAAACCTACACTTCCATTTTGTGGAATTAAAGTAATAGAGTTCTTCTAAACATGAACTACTTGCTGATTTCTTTTTCCTGGAATCTTCTATTTATCCTCCATCCTTTATTTTGCTGCCAGAGTATTCTTGGTTACACAAGTTCTAGTCAACATATGTCATCCTAACTTGTCTTACATTATCTAATTGTCTGGGAAATAAATTTTTAAATTCTTTTTTCCTGAATACGGTTCTCTTCATAATCCGCTTTCAGTCTGTTTGCCATTTTTCCATTTTTACTTCTCACTCTATTCCTTCATCTTACCGATGATCTGTATGAATTAGTGTGAATGAATACATTTCCTTTATTAGTTAGAAATCAGCTGATGTAACAAATTACCTTTCCAATATTAGTGTTCTAACACACACTTTATTTCTGACTCATATAACTGTAATGGGTATTTATCAAACTATGTTTACTAAACAGAGGCATCATGCAATCGAGATCCTTCCATAATAGAGTTCCACTATTCTCTATGGCTTCAGAGTCTTCTGATTCTGAAAGACCATGTAGAAGAGTAGGAGGCAAGTGTTATGCAAGAAGCCGGGTATGTTCCCAGGCTAAAACTCAGTAATATGGACTATCCAACTGTCACAGAGGCTGGAGTATACTTTACTTTTGCTGGGTACCAAGGAAGGAAAAAAAAATGTGGTATCTGTGAACATGGTGCTTTTTTTGTTTGTTTGTTTCCTCACAATGCCGTGTTACTATTTTATTTCCATAAAAGACCCTTTTTTCATCTTCCCTGATATCTTGGTATCATTCAACATCCTGCTTTGTCACTTTCATCAAGCTTATCTTTGAATGTATTTTATCTTCCCTGGTAAATAGCATTATTCCTTAGGTCAAGTATTGTCAGTCTTTAATCCCTCAAATAATGTAGTCTATTTATTTTTATATAGTAAACATATGATAAAAATGTTTATTGAATTTGTTAATTAATTATTCATTATTCCTCCCTAAGACCAGAACTTTGCAGGCACATCACAGATACATTTGTTCCAACTAATTATTTTTATATGTTTGTGAGTACGAAAATAATTAGTAAAGGCAAAAAATATTCGATACGTCTGCAACAGAATAATCTCTTAATATGTTTTTCTCTCACAAATGAACTGGCTACTAAATATTTTATAAGGTACTTTTAAAAAATCTCCATTCATTCTTGTTCCAGTTTTTTAATTACTTCCTGTTACTTTTGGTATCTTCAGTTAATTTAATTCTCAACATGTTGTAGCAATTATTGCTGCCTACTCAAGCATATTTGTAAAATTGCTACATATTATGAATATTCATACTGACATATTAAAGCTGAAGTAAAATTGTCCAGCAAAGGACTTGTACCAGAACAATCATTTGCCATTAGACTACTGTCTTGTATATAAAACACAGTGGTTCACTCTGATAGACTAATACACACACAGAGGAATATTTATATATTCTCAGTGATAACTAAAATATATTGTTATACATGTGTCAATATTAACATATTCATTTAGAGAGTTTCAATAAGATGTTATTTAGTTAATGCCATAACACTCTCAAATAAATATAAAATTGAGAAAATATTCATACAAATCAAAAACAAATATTAAAACATGCCTTGAAATGTAAACAGGCAGGTGTTTTGCAGACTGTGCTAAAAGATTTAAACATGATTATTAGGAAAAATCTATTTATAAAAGATATAAGTATAAGAATTATGATGACCAATATATAAAATTAAGTGCACAAATATACACTTACTTTTTGAAAAGTTGACTTATAACATAATGAATAAGTGATTGTTTTAAGTCTAAAGAAATCCACTGGAACCATTAATAGCAAATGATTTTAGTCTTACGATACTAAAAGAAACATTATATGAAACTTCAGAAAAAGTTTGGGAGCAAAATATAGGGAATTATATCTCATATGTTAAGCATGTTTTCTTTGTTCATTTGTTTGTTAAACGGTGAGCATTAAAAAGTGGGTATCATTGAAAGGCATTATCTTACTCCTGTCTGCTATAACAAAATATCATAGACTGGGTGGTGGCTTATAAATAACATTAATTTATTTTTCACAGTTCTGAGAGCTGGATATTTTAGACATCAGCATGGTTTGATGCTGGTGAGGGCACACTTTTTGGTTTATATGTAGCCATATATTTGTTGTATCCTCACATAGAAGAAAGCAGTCTGGAGAACTCTCTGGTGTTCCTTTTGTATGGGCAACAATTGTGTTTTGAAGGCTCCATCTTCATTATCTAATCATATCCTAAAGACTCCATCGCCTAAGACCATCACATTGAGGGTTAGTGTTTCAACATTTGTGTTTTGTGGGGACACATTTAGCTTAACACAACCATTCAACATAGAAATAAAATCACATCTGTATTTTAGATGGCGAGGATGCCATCTGTGGAAAAAATGGGAGTAGGGGGAAAAACAAAGAAAAGCCTGATCAATATGGCAATTTAAATATATTTTCAAAAAATAAATAAGAAATCAATATTTATATTGGCATCAATAATAAATTTTTAGGCAAAAATATCATTATATATTGACAGGAAAATTGAAAGTTGATAACTCTGAAACTGGATTTCATCAGCATTAATATTTTTAACAGGATACAAAGAACAAATTTTGGAAAAGAGATCACTCTGTTGGTCTTGTTGAAATGACTTTAGTCCTTCAAGATGGAACCATCTGGCCGGTTGTTAGAATTACACATTTCTTCTCAATGCAGTGAATAAAGGGATCCTAGAGGTATGGTCGTAGAAGAGATCAGAATAGCAATTAATTTAATTGTTAGAGTAGATGGAATTGCTAGGGAAAAATAATTTGAGAAAAAAGCTGAGGGTGGAATTCTTGTAGAACCTTTTTTATATGAAATTTAAAGTAAAACAAAAGGGTGTGGTACCCTGAACTGTAATGTAAATTTCATAGCAAAATAGTTCTGACTAGAGAAATGAAAGTGGATGTTGCCCAAAGAAGACATTTCAAAGGTTCAGGGAAAAAAAGTAGAAACAATAATGTGTTTCTTTTTATATTTGTCTTTGATTTTATGACATAACACAGATACAAACTGGTTTTTAAATGTTCTAAAGCAATATGCAATGACACCGACTACAGTAGCTAAGCATACAGCCCAGGAACAAATTTCAGTTTCATCTATCTTAGCTTTGTTTCTGTAGTCAAATGTTTAGCTTCTGTAAATATTTATTTTCTGATTTATAAAACAAAGATAATGATCACATTGATCTCAAGCAATTGACCTAAGTAATTTTTTATAATGTATAATGTGGTATTCTGAATATTCAGGTCTATGATCTTTCAAAAATGATCCTTCAGTATTGTCTTTCAATATCCAAGTAGGACTCTACCTTCAGTATTATTATATTCTTTAAAAAAAAAACGTTTATTTTAGGTTTGGGGTACATGTACAGGTATGCTATGCAGGTAAACTCATGTCATGAAGCTTTGTCATACAGACTATTTCATCAAGTAGGTATTAAGTCTAGTACCCGTTAGTTATTTTCCTGATTCTCTCCGTCATTCCACCCTCCAACATTCAGTAGACCCCAGCATCTTTTTTCCTCTCTATATGTCCATGTGTTCTCATCATTTAGCTAGCTCCTATAAGTGAGAGCATGCAGTATTTGGTTTCCTTTTCCTGTGTTAGTTTGCTAAGCATAATGGCCTCCAGCTTCATCTATGTTCCTGCAAAGATGTGATATCATTCTTTTTCATGGCTGCATAATATTCCATGCTGTATATGTACCATGTTTTCTTTATCCAATCTATCATTTAGGTTTATTCCATATCTTTGTTATTGTGAATAGTGCTGAAATAAACACATGTGTCCATGTGTCTTTATAATAGAAGAATTCACATTCCTTTGGGTATATATCCAGTAATGGGATTGCTGGGTCTAATGGAATTTCTGTCTTTATGTCTTTGAGGAATTATCACACTGTCTTCCACAAATTAAACAAATTTACACTCCCACTAATAGTGTATGAGCATTGCTTTTTCTCTGCAACCTCACCAGCACCCTTTTATTTTATATTTTTTTAATAATAGCCATTCTGATTGGCATGAAATGCTTTTTTTGTTTTTCTTTTTTTGAGACAGAGTCTCACTCTGTTGCCCAGGCTGGAGTTCAGTGGTGTGATCTCAGCTCACTATACCCTCTGCCCACTGGGTTCTAGTGATTCTCCTGCCTCAGCTTCCAGAGTAACTGGAAATACAGGCATGTGTCAACACAACTGGCTAATTTTTTGCATTTTTAGTAGAGACAGGGTTTCACCACATTAGCCAGGATGGTCTCCATCTCCTGACCTCGTGATCCACTCGCTTCAGCCTCCCAACGTGCTAGGATTACAGGTGTGAGCCCCTGCTGCCAGCCAAAATGCTATCTTATTGTGGCTTTTGATTTGCATTTTTTTGATGACCAGTGATTTTTGAGTTTTTTTCGTTTGTTGGCCACATGTATGTCTCATTTTGAAAAGTGTTTGTTCACGTTCTTTGCCCACATTTTTAATGGGCTTTTTTTTTCTTGTAAATTTGTTTAAGTTCCTTATTGATGTGGGATATTAGATATTTGTCAGATTGCATATTCTGCAAAAATTTCTTCCCAGTCTGTAGCTTGCCTGTTTAGTTTGTTGATTGTTTGTTTTGCTATGCAGAAGCTCTTTAGTTTAATTAGATCTCATTTGTCAATGTTTGCTTTTGTTGCAATTGTATGAAGTACTTGTAACTGCAGCACCAAGAACTTAAACAAAGAGCAGAATTTAAATTTAGTACTTCTGGTGCCAGAATTCATGCTTTACCCATCTCATATATACACAAGACACACAGACACATACTCACACAAACCACTACAAAATACATGTATACATGTACTTGCACTGATCTGCTTTAAGTGATTTTTCTTGAGTTTTTTCTTATGTGTTCTCCCTTCATCTTTTATATATCAACTTAATCACCTACCTGACTAAGCAAAATAAAATTTTCTAAAAAATCAGAGTATGCTGCTTATCTATTCATAGTACTTCAAACTATACATTCCTTACATGATTTTTAAAGTGTTCAATTATTTTATTTAGCTCTTCCACTTAAAAAGTATCATTTAAAAAGTAACAAAAAATATTGTATCACTACCTATACACAAATCTAGTACAGAGTACACAGTATTTTTTGTTTGATGAATAAATACAAGGATGTGAGGGGGAGATGAAATTATCCTTTGGTGGATTTCATTTTTGTCCTTACTTATTCACCTTTTCCTGTACTCACTCCTTTTGTCATGAGACTATGTAGAACCTCCTATGAAAAGAGGAAGGTATATTTTTCCTGGTCATTTCTTAGCGTGGAGCTTGTGATTTGCTTGGGTCATTAATGTAGGGATCCATGAGCCCCGCACACTGGGTACCAGAAAGTAGGGAATCCATGAGCCCCACGTTAGGCACCAGAATGTAGGGAGCAGGCCCTACATCACCCATGGGTACCCCGAGTTCAGTGGTGACAAAGGAATGAGAAAAATATTAAGAGAGAGAGTGGGAACAGGAGGCCATTACTTATTACTCTGGAGGAAATAGTGAAGGCCCCGAGCTCTGATCATCCACACCATTTACTGATTACAATCACTTTGATGTGTTGGATAGGGGTGGAATGATGGTGGAGTGAATCAGTGAGCTGGAAGTGAATCAGTGAGCCAGAACTGGTGTTTCATTCTAAGGATTGATAACAGTGGTGGGTTGGGAGTTTTACAAAACAAGAACATCTGGTTATCTTTAACTTATTATCTATGTGCAGCTGACAGAACGCGGGCTTTACACGGAGCCTACAAGTCTGGCTATGTCTTAGTGATACGAAGGGGTTTTACGTCCTTGAGCACAATGTTTATAGTAACAGAGCCTAGATCACCCTGTATAGGAACATGAGGCATGGAGAGGCCTTCCTCCTCAGAGGCTTCCTGTGGCCTTCCGCAGTTTGTTGTGCCTTGTTTATATGTTACTCATAACCAATTTTTGTTGGCACCCTGTATGTCCTTTCTCCTTTTCTGTTTTTCCCAGCAATTAAAATGTGGCAGGTCTGACCGTGAGCTAATTCTCATCCTAGTTCTTAAGAGACTTTGCAGTTTTTCATTTTCAAGTGAAAACTATTCACCTTTACCTTAAATAATTTTAAATATATACATGTTGAAGTCATAGTAGACTTCAGAATTCTTACCTTAGTAACTAAAAATGTGTAGTTACCAGAAATTGAGTTGACAAAGACTATCAAAGAAGTGGGTTGGGGGGGGCGGGGATTCTGGAGCTTAATTTGGGAATATTATGGTTGATATATCTATTGTATATACAAATAGAAATGTGCAGTAGGCGGTAAGATGTAGTGGCATTAGAACTGTTTGAGGAAGATTCTGTTCTTTGTCTTTCCAGCTTCTCCTAATAAGAGTTTTTCATTTTTTTAAACTAATTTATAGAACATAGGTCAGCAAATTTTAGCTCATGGTTCACAATAGTGTGTAATTCTTATAACTTGCAAATTTTTGATCCATATTTCATTGCTAGTAATCGATGGAGCAAGACTTTAGGTCTTTTTTATTTCAATTCTGTGTTTTCTCTGTATCTCCAGAAGTGTGAACTGTTTTTGGTTGTTCTTACTGTTGTTGCAGTTGCTTTTGTTGTTGTAACGATCCCTCACACTATAGCCTACATGTGTTTGAGAGATATTTAGCCACCTGAGAAGTTTCTATGGTAATCAGGGTGGAACCTCTCTAACTCAAACTGATGATCTTCACTTGGATCAATGGCTTCTCTCCCCTGGTCCTTCTTATTTTAGATGGTAACTTCACCATGAGAATTTCACATGGCAATTCTACCATGAGAATTTCACATGGTTATTTTCCACGAGGATAGCAACCTGTCCCCTAACCTTAAATTGATCTGACTCAATTTAAAAGTGTTTCTGGCCCATTTTATGAGGCTTTACTTTGTTTCCACGTTTTCTCATTTACAAACAACTTTAATGACCAGTCTCATCTATAACTAGGACCCAACACACTTGGAAGTATGGACATTGAGTTTTTTCACATTGCATATGTCAAGGTCCATCTTGGCCCTAACTGAAAGTATATTTAAATTTGGAGGCACCATAACATAAAAGACAAAGAGTAGGGGAAATCACCCACCTCTCAATTCTGTGGGAAGTTTAAAGGGGGAGGATATAAGTAATTCACCAGCATTTTGTTGGCCATTTTAGCTTTTTTCTCTCCTTTGCTTCTTGTGTACTGTTTCTTCAATTTGAAGAGTAAAGATGATGCTCTTGCTACCTTGATTGAACTGCTCCAGCCCTGCTTGGAAATTGCCAGGCTTGGTACCATTTGGGGAATAAACAGTATGTCACAATAAAATTTACTGTTTTAAAAATGGAAATAACCAAAATTATGGTGAGAACAGAGAAAAATCTCTGCATATTGTGACTCGTATAAATGGTAGTGTGCTTAAAAGATTTTAACCAAGTATTCTATTATTATAGTTTTGTAAATAGAGTAACAACTAATTCAGTCCTGTATATTTCTTCTCCCAGCTAGAGAATTTATTTATCTCTAGTTTCGTTGTAATAGTTCTGCTAAACTTGAAGGTAGAAATGGGTTTGTTAGTGGAAGATGTTTTATTTTAGCTGACACTCTCTGTGTATTCAAGAAAACCGGCTTTCAGGCATGAAAGTTATACTTTGACCTTTGGTGAAAACTCAGTTAAAGCCCAAACATAAAAAAAATAAAAAGGAAAGCCTAATGAAAGAAGTAATAGCCTCAAGGACAGTTATGAAGTCCCTCCTGATTTCACAGTACCTGTAAACACCAGAGAAGGCTATGGATGACTTTGGTGTCTGTGTTAAGTGCCAGTTGAAAATTGCTATCAATTCAACAGCTAATAATAGCAGAATGATTGTGTTGGTTTCTACCATGAAAAAAAAAAGTTTTTAAACCAAACCACTCTCTTTCTTCTACCTTTGATGGGATATTATAGGGGGCACTCTTTTCTTTTACCCTGCCAATCCAAGCTTTGTCAAAGTACTTTGAGCAAATATTAAACTATGAAAATACAATTTAAGGAAGAAAAATGCATTCATAGTTTTAAAAATAATAAAGAAAGAATTATTGTTAGGCTATCTTTACTTCTAAGGCTTTTTCATAAGGATACCAAACAATGTGTTTTTGAGATTTCAGAAATTTCCTCCTTAAGAATAAAATACATGTTTATAGATAGTGCCATTTTATTTATTCATAACTTATTCTAGTGCTTATACACTTAACTCAGAAGTTTTCTGTGATAAAAAAAATCTTACTTCTGAAAGAAATAACTTCTATAAAATAGATAATTCATAAAGCTTATCTCTAAATATTTTTCACTGATTTTTATAATGCTATATACCTCTGTATATTTACTTTTGCAAAGCAAACACATATCAACATTTTGATATTGGAAAAAGAGAAAAGCTATGCCATATTTAGTATGCACTTAAGAATATATTTATGTACTTGTATGTAGGCATATACAAATGAATTTTCAGATTATTAGAAGGAGGCACAATTTAAATATTAGACTCTTACTTTTGATACAGATAAGTTAGAGATCTTTAATCAATGCAAAGGATGTGCATTTATTATTAAAATAAATATATTTATGCTAAATTACTTGACATAGTCATTATTCTATATGCTTAATAGAAGAATACATATGTACATAATTAATATTTATAAATCTCAAAGGCATAGCTGTGATATAGCTCACCTATGCACTAACAGGTTTCCTTCCTAAGGTATTGTGCTAGTAAAGATTATTCACAAGAAAAAGTTCTTATCTCTAGCTTGCACAGTTGTCACCTCCAGAAGCTCTGTCTCAAGTACTCCCATTCTGTTCAGCACACAGTCTACTCTAAGGGTACCCTGAAGGGTCCACAACATGTTCCCATAGTATGAAACCCATCTGTGTATGCAAATCCTAAAGGTTAGCACTTAATGCCTATTTGCTCCCATCCTTTGCTCTTTTTCTCATTACCCTTTTTGGCCCATTTCTGCATAAAAGGTGGAGTTTTATTTAAATTCTGTTGTTTAATTTCATTTTTCTTATTTTTTCCAGCAAGTTAAGTTTCATTGTTTTTGTTTGTTTTGTTTTAGCATTAATTGAACCAAAATTTGGATATTCCTTTTTATAATTCTGTTTTACCTACAAGAGCTTTTAGTATTTTTTCAGAATTTCAGAAATGTGCATTGTGTCCAGGTCTCTAGTAACATAAATAAATAGATGGTATTAAAGTCATTAGTCATTTCAATAATTTATAGGAGATACTGCAGAGAAAGGTTGTTACATAAATAACAAACTAAGATTGACATTTCAAAGTAGGGGATTCCATCAATTTGCTCTCTCTAATAAATAAGATTAACCAATTAACCACTTTAAAAGAAAAATATAATAGAATTGACTTTATGTTATATAATAAAGTTAATATTTAGTATTAACTTTGATAGGCTTAATTTTAATACATTCTTTCCCAAGGCTGATGTCCAAAATTCTGTTTCCTAGGTTTTCTTCTAGGTTTCTTATAATTTAAAGTCTTGCTTTGAAATATTTAAACCATCTTGAGTAAATTTTCATACATCATGAAGGACATGTGTCCAGTTTCATTCTTCTAAATATGACTAGCTAGTTATGCCAGCACCATTTATTGTATAGAGTGTCCTTTCCTCCTTGCTTATTTTTGTCAACTTAATTGAAGTCATATGACTGTAGGTGTGCAGCTTTATTTCTGAGTTCTCTATTTGGTGGCATTGGTATATGTGTCTATTTTTGTACCAGTATCATACTGTTTTTGTTACTACAGCATGATAGTATAGTTTCAAATCAGGTAATGTGATGCCTCTGGATTTGTTCTTTTTGCTCAGGATTGCTTTGGCTATTAGGACTATTTTTTGACTCCACATGAAATTTAGAATAGTATTTTTTCCGATTTTGCAAAAAAAAAATGATATTGGTAGTTTGATAGGAAGAACATTGAATCTGTAGATTGCTTGGGCAATATGGTTATTTTAACATTATTGACTCTTCTAATCCATGGACATAAAATACTTCTACATTTGTTTGTGTCTTCTATGATCAATCATTTACTTCCTTTAGCCCACGATAGTACTCATTTCTGGACAGAGCAACTGGAGAGGGAAAGTTACTTTCTCTCTCTCTAGAAAGGTCTTTCATCATTTGTTTTGGCTTTTAGCAGCTCATGTTTTATACATTTATTGTAGTTTTTATCATTTTTCTTTCTCCATACAGTTTCCAGTTTCCTTATTGATATACCTGAGATCATTATTTCAGAGTAGTATTATTGATTGAGTGGCATAATGAATAACTAACATATAATAGCTAGTATATTAAACTACTTTTTATTAAATCCAAGATATTCTTTTAATATTTTTGAAATCAGAAATTGTCTAACAATAGTGAAATAGTTTACTTAGGTTCAAAAAATTGTTTGTGCATTCAATAAATGATAGTGATAATTTTTATGTGCTTGTGATTCAGTTACCTTTTGTTTGTTTTCAGAACTTTTGTGTGTTTAGTCATAAGAATACTGGTGTTCCTTTTTTATAAGTAGAATTCAGCATTGCTAAGTTTTTATTTGTGAGTGTAGACTTGTTATTGGTTTATTTGGATTTTTCTATTTCTTCTTAAGTCAGTTATGGTAAGATTGTGCCTTTCTGGGCACAAATTTTGTTGGCGTGGATGTGCTCATAGAATTCCCTTATGATCCTTTTTTGTTTTTTGCTAGGTACAGTAGTGGTGTCACCTTTTTATTTCTTGACTTTAATAATTTGAGACTTCTATTTTTTGTTATTTAAATATTTCTAAACCTTTTTAAAGATTGTCAATTTCTTTTATATCTTTTTGAAGAATAAATATTATTTAATTCATTTTTAAATATTTATTTATTTATTTTTATTTTATTTTATTTTTTGAGATGGGGTCTCACTGTGTCACCCAGGGTGGAGTGCAGTGGCGTGATCTCAGCTCACTGCAACCTCCACCCCTGGAGTTCAAGCAATTCTCCTTCCTCGGCCTCCCAGGTAGCTTGGATTATAGGTGCATGCCAACACACCCAGCTATTCATTCATTTTTAAATTGTTTTTCTATTCTCTACTTTATGTACTAAAATAGAGAATATATTTTATGTGCTAAAATAGAGCTCTAAATATTAAAAGTTACCTCCTTTTTCTTCTGGATTCAGTTTGTTCTTCATTTAATAGTTTCTTAAATTGGAAATCACACTGTTAATTAAAATAGTTTCTCTTTTTCAAAGTGTGCATTTTTTAGCTATACATTTCTCTTTTAGCACTAATTTCCATGCATCCGACAAGTTTGATATATTGTGTTTTTATTTTCCTTCATGTCAAAACATTTTCTGTATCCTCTGTAATTTACTTGTTGGTTACTTAGTAGTTTGCTCTTTCATTTTCACATATGTTTTACTTTCTCAAGTTTCCTCTGTTATTAGTATTTAATTTTAGTCTTTTCTGGTTGGATACTATACCATGTATGATTTCAGTCTTTTGAGATTTGCTGAGTCATATTTTATTGCTATTTATTCCATGTGCATTAGAGAGGAATGAGTATTCTGTTGTTAGGTGGAGTTCACTACAGATGTGTATTATAAGTAGTAGGCTTGTGGTGGTGTTTAAGCCTTCTCTTTCTTTCTTGACATTCTGCTATTTATTCTATTCATTATTGAAAGTGAGAGGAATGTGTATTAGAGAGGAATGTGCATCCTCCTGTTGGGAGAAGTTCTGTACAGATATGTATAATAACTAGTAGGTTTATAACGTTGTTTAGGTCCTCTCTTTCCTGACATTCTATTTGTTCTATTCATTATTGAAAGTGTGGTATTAAAGTTTCCAGTTGTTGCTGTTGAATTACCTATTTATCTACTCAATTTTATTAGTTTCTGTTTTACTTATTTTGAAGCTTTGTTCTTAGCTGCTTATATGTATATAATTTTCTTATATCCTCCTGATGGATTAACATTTTTATTATTACAATATATTTCTCTTTATGTTATTATTATAATATATTCATTTAAAGGTTATCTCTAGTAATTATTTTTTCTAAAGTCTATTTAGTCTGATATTATTATAGCCACTTCAATTCTCTTTTGGTTTTGATTTTCATAGTATATGTATTCCATACTTTTACCTATGTATTCCAGAATTTAAAGTGCATTTTTTATAGACAGCATATAGTTAAATCACTTTATAAAACTCATTATTACAAACCACGACTCTTAATTGGAATTTTAAAATCATTTTTAGTTAATAAAATTTTTAATAAGAAAGGATTTATGTAAACTATTTTTCTCTTTTGCTATATATCTTATGACATTATTGTTGTTCCTTTATTCCCTTACTTCCTTGAAGATGTGCTTGATGCTTTGTGATATTCCTCATGTCACTGGGTCTATCTTTAATTTTCTTCATTCAGATGTATTTCTGCTCCCCAGAAAGCTAATTTTCATTTAACTTCAAGTTTGCTGAATCTTACTTTCTCCAATTCAAATTTGTTATTAAGCAGTTGTAGCATACCTTTTATAAAACTTAATTATTCTTCTTTTTAACCCTAGTATTTAAATTTGTTTTTTTTTAAATAAGTTCTGTCTCTATGTTGCTATTCTTTTTTTGGTGGAAGATTATTCTTTTGTTTCTGTTTTTTAGCCTTTAGCTCTTTGAACATATTTAATCATTGATTTAAAATCTTTGTCTAGTAACTACACTGTCTAGGTTTTCTCAGTCAGTTTCTATATTTTTTTTTCTCTGTAAAATTTAGATCAGTGTAACGTTAGGACCTATAGGTTTGTTCAGAGATAAAAAGTTTAGTTTTGCCCAAATGCAGTTAAAAATGCAAAGTAAACATCAAAGGGAGAAATCAAATGGATAGTTGTTAGTCTGTACTTCAGGACAGAGGCCATTTTTGTTATTAAACAACCAATATTTTCTTAACCTACATATTTTATTTTTCTCTCTTTATTATTAGAGAATGGGTTCTCTTCATATTATTATTTTTAGATTTTTGTATGTTTTACTTTCACGAAGTTTCATTTAAATAGATGAACTTTCTTGATTTGATAGTTCAAATTGTTTAAGAACTTACAAACAATTGATCTTACCATATTTGCAACAGCAATATTTCTACTTAATTTTATCACCTATCATGCATTTTAAGTGTGACTCTAAACAAATGGGAAAAATTTTAAATTAAAAATCCTACGGTATTCAGCAGATTATTACTATCTCATGACATTAATACAGACATAATGCAAATCAGTTTTAGACATTTAATTTCGCAAATGTTTTTTTCAACTACTTTGTTTGCTAAATTAACTGTGACACTTCTCAAACTTCTTGGTCAAGACAACTTTATTAACGTTATTGAGACTCCAAATGCATTTTAAGTGGGCTTTATGAATCAATATTTACCATATTGAACATTAAATAATTTTGTAAATATTTCTATGTTAAACAATAATGTACCCATTATATGTTAATATGAATAAAATATATGAAAATGAATATTTTCAAATGTAAATATTAGTAAAGATATACAATCATTTCCCTTTTTTGAAGTCTGACAATAAGCAAAAACTACTGAATTAGCAAATCTACACTATTTTAATCTTTTATGCTATCAAAATTAACCTAGCCTCCAGCCATCCTACTTTTCTCTCAAGAGAGATTGAGAGTGGAAAATGGCTTGGTAACATTATGCAAATAGTTTTGAACTGGTGAATGCTAGAAGTCCCTAGACTATGTTTTGAGATATAAGTCTTACAGCAGTACAAATTCCACCTTTGCTATTTTTTCTTACTTTTTTCATTCTTATTTTCTTACCTATATATTTTTTGTTTGTTTTTAACTCAGTTCAGCATTGAAGTCTTACACAGGCTAGAAGTGATCCCAGTGCCTGACAGATAACTTTCTAAACCTTTTCATGAACCTTGTTAGAAATAACATGAAATTGAAGATTCATCATCTGTGGATGTCAAGCTCAAGGAGATTTTTTGGACTACCCAGGGACTTATCTGATAGAGATCATTTCTAGGAAAGATATTGATTTATTGTGTGTGTTAGTGTATGTGTGTGTGTGTGTGTGTGTGTGTGTGAGAGAGAGAGAGAGAGAGAGAGAGAGGAGAGAGAAACAGAGAGAGTTAATTTGTGTCTATCTGAATTCCAGATTAATTGCATACTTCCAAAAAGTAGAATATACCAGTACCATTTATTATTACAATCCAGTGTTCTAAATTGTATTGAAGTGATAGGGAAGACATAACACTACTTGCACAAGTGCTCCATAAACAAAAAATAAAATGTTTGCAGCAATTATTCCCAATCCATTTCCCTCTCTCATTCTGTCTCTATTACAAATAATCTATATCTCTTATAAAAGGGATATAAATAGGATAATTTCAACAACAAGCAACGAATGTACTATGAGAATTGCTTTAGAAACTGCACAGCCTTGAGGCCACATGGAGAGTCAAGATATACAAATACAATCAGTTCTGCTAAAAGACTTTTTAAAAAAACTGCAAATTTGTTCCTACATGATTGCTATGTTACAGAAAACTCTGAATGTAATGGAAATTTTTTATTTGCTTATGCATGATTTAATTTGCAAGAAATACCAGGTGAACACAGAAAACTACACTCATCTGAATTAAACTATGTAGGAATATAAAATGTACATAACTCAAACATCACCAGCTTCTTCAGTTTGCCACATATGTTACCTTATAAGGTTATATTTTATTATGCTTTCTCGATTACGAACATATATATGTTCCTAAATCCCAAACATACTTAAATGTCCTGATTCAAAACCTCCAAGCAATGGGAAGTAGCAAGTACTGGAAAAACTATCTATTTTACAAAGATAAAAATGCCAAACAGAATTTTAACACACTTAAAATATTTTGCTGTGCAACTTTCATACATTCATATAGGGTTGTGTGAGTGTGTGTGTGTGTGTGTGCATGTGTGTGTCGTGTTTGTGTCTACAGGCTAGTGCTTTCTATACTTGTTTCCCTTATGTAAATATCCTCAAATGTTTTGAAAAATATTCAACAGATGATGTTCTCATTTGAGACACATTTCTTTTTTTTTTCTTGAGACAGAATTTCGCTCTTGCTGCCCTGGCTGGAGTGCAATGGCACGATCTTAGTTCACTGCAACCTCCACCTTTCAGGTTCAAGCGATTCTCCTGCCTCAGCCTCCCAAGTAGCTGGGATTACAGGCATGCACCAACACACCCGACAACTTTTGTATATTTAGTAGGGACAGGTTTTCACTATATAGGTCAGGCTGATCTCAAACTCCTGACCTCAGGTGATTCACCCTCCTCAGTCTCCCAAAGTGCTGGGATTACAGGCATGAGTCACCACGTTCGGCCAAGACACACTTATATTTGGTTTTCATCATATTAGTGACTATTGAATAGAAGAGATGGGCTTTCAGCATTTCCAACATGGTAAAAATAAATCCTCTCTTCTTTCTACTGATCCACAACTGTCCCGTAATAACATGGTTAAAATCAGTGCTCTACACTTAACAATGAGATAAAAACAAAGTATGTCATTGTTTTTGTTTGAAAAGAAGTGAAAAGTTTGTACTTTTCTATAGCTTTTACTAACATTTCTAGATGGTTTCCTGATATTACACACACACACACAGATACACACATACACATATATAGGAAATAAGTGGGCTGTCAATAAAGAAAGATGGAACAAGTCAACATTCTTGATTTATTCTCCTTGATGTTGCATGTTCCCATTGTCCTTTGAGTTTCAACATATTTCAGAAATACTGGATTGCCTGACACACACAGCAATTGTATCATATTGATTTATGTTAATGTTTGTCCTATCTCATTCTGAAAATGCAAATGTCTTCCAACCACTCCCAAATAATAAGTGGGAATAATGAAGGTAACTTAATAAGTTGAGAAAACAAGACTTATTAATATGACTGAACATATCTCTGTATTTTAACATTACTCCCTCCTTGACAAAAAGAGCCACACACATCAGTACTCACCCCAAAAGATAGCCCAGCATGCATGGATTTAACACTGTAAAATTTAGCTTTTCTCAGACTTTATATACTTTATCCTACTGTTTCTCTCCTCTCAACATGATTCTGTTTTCGTATCTTCTGCACATTGCTAGGTACACAATAATTAAAAATATTTATTTGTGAAATGAATTATTGGACACACCTGTTTGCCCATTCCCTGACCACCTATTTACAAGAGATCAATTATTATTATAATTTTAAAAATATGCCTTCTGATTTTCGCATTCTGTTTAGTGTGTAGCTAGTTGCACATTCTAGGAAGGCACATCATCTAATTTTCTGAGCAATGGACACTGCATTTAGCAAACATTAGTGCCTCTTTGGTTTAGCTTTTCTTGAAAGTCAAAGGCCTTTGTTGAATCCAATTAATTTTGTAACTACAGACAATAAAAATGTATGAAAAATTTCCACCTTACCTTATTTGAACTGGTCTTATGCCCTTTTCAAAATAAACATTGAACTTCCCTAGAAGTCGTTACAGTAGTTGTGTCTTAAGCTAAATAAAAGACTTCAGGTTAAAATTAATAAATGACCAGAGGCATAATAGAGTGAAATGACAAATTATATCACCTTGAAAGTTGAGTGGGTTTGAAAATGAAATTCAGAAAATGTGGAGACTACTGCTAATATGAAACTTCTATTTTGGGCTAAATCTTACTGTTAACCTGTTTGTTGGGGCATTTATTTCTTTAGTCATTTTTTTTCTATTCATTTAATGTATTTAATCAACCAATTATGCTGAATTTGGGCTCTATTTCTTTGTCAAGTTTAGGTTGAGCCCATATAGGAAGCAATGCTTAATTATGGCACAAGGTCAAATTAAAATTGCCAGTCAAAAGAATGTGGTATTTCACAAACTTTTTACATGTGTTTCCAGTTATATGGGGATGTAATCAAGGACACATTGGTAAGCAAACCACTAGATGACTGAAAATTATTTGTTATTGGGGTTGGAAACTCTAACATTTATGCTGTCACCAGAGTGAGTGACACATGTATCATATAAAAAAGACTTAAAGACTCAGATAGCGTTTTGGGGCAAAAGCGTAAGTGTTCTGTTAAGTGCAGAAACTATTTTGTCCCTGAACTTTTATTTTTCAGATAAAGCAGAACTTTTAATAATACAATGATGACCATGCAGTGTAAGACAAATCACATAAATTTTAGCATATAGTAATAATCAGCATAATTATTTTGAAACCAAATTTGAGGACAAATTAGATATTCTGGAAATGTATGTTGATATCCCTATGCAATTCATTTTCTTCCCTCTATTAAGGAAAGACGTACTTAAAGTTTGACTCAGCAAGTCAATACTGGCAAAGCCTGCGAAGTATATTTCATTCTAATTATTGCATCTTTACAGTAGATACATTTCTTTGTCTCACTGCCACCTTGGTGGGTCACTCATCTCATCAGTCATTTAGGCATAACTTTGCTTGTTAAGCAATCATCAGAGTAAAATCAATACTAAGCAGTATGACCTCTACATTGTACAAATGACAATGCTATAGAGCATATCTACACAAAACTTGGTGATTTCTTGGTCTTAACTCAAAAGATTTTTCAGAGTAAGGCAAGTTGCTTGGGAGTTGTGTGGTACTATGTTCCCATTTTCCTTGTCTTTATTCATGGCTCCCGACACTCCACTATTTGTCATCCACTCATATTTATCACACATTCCCAGGTTCCAGACATTGCAGTAAGTAGTTTGAGATTTACAGGTTTTATTTGCTCCTTGCCCTTAAAAGGCATTTTAATGGGATGAACAAACATAAGCAAATAGATTATATTGCTAGGTTTGTATGCTCAGAGTAGGAAGTAAATACAAAAGAACAAAACCAAAGAAAGCATTTGCCAATGAAAGGTGAGAACTGGCTAAGCCTTTTTGGTACATCTGAACTACCTAGGAACAATATGTAGGTAGGATTTTAACATGAGATAAGAAGTGCCCATTTCCACTGCCACATATAAACTATTTAAGACATGAAGCAACAGAATAAGCTTGAAAGCATACCTTTTTTAAGGTAGAATGGACAATTCATTCATATTTAAGCTAACAGTAAAACCAAAATAAAAACATAAATGATTAATCTCATAGGCTTTTGAAAATAATTATTTTAATTGTACATAAGATGTAGTAAAACTCAAATATCTCAAATTCAAGAACTACATCAAACACTGGTCTTCTGTACAAACACTGTATCCTTCTGTAAGGATACAAACACTGTATCCTTACAACAAAGTGAGCTAAAGAAAATATTATTAAAATCGTAAGAAAGAGGAAATATGTTTACTATTCATTAAGTGCAAAGGGATGGTCGTGAAAGTCTTAAGCTTGGTCATCTTCATGTTTAGCAGGCTGAGGAGGAGGAGAAAGAGGAATGGTTTGTCTTGCTATATTAGGGGTGCAACAGACATAAGAAAATCCATGTATAAGTGGATCTGTGAAATTCAAATTCATGTCATTCAGGGGTCAAATGTATATCTCATTAACTCATAGAAAAAAAATTGATGTGAGTAGAAAATTAGAAGCAAAGAGAGTACTGGCATCTAATCCTTCTTTGGGGATCTTGATGAGATTAAACTCTTTTGATGCCATTCCCCCATCTTCTCCATTAATTTGCTGTTCCTTCATGTCTCTGCCTTTTCATTATCTGCTTTCAAAACACACTCCAATATCATTATTAGACTCATGACATAAAACACATATAAAAATATGTTTCTAAGATATAATGTCTAAGAATAAAATTTTATGGAAATTAATTTAAATTACATTTAAAATCTGTGGTCTTAAGATAGACAGACTTGATAATACTAGTTAACTCCACCACCAACCTATTGTATGACCTTGGCTAAATTGTTCAACTTCTCTGAACCTCTCTTATCTCATCTGTAAAATGGTAACTTTCAGAATACCCTTATGTTATGGTTGTTTTGATAATTAAGTGTATTGATTATAACAAATGAGAACAGAACAGTGTCTGACACAAAATAAGCTCCTAATAAATGTTAACAATTTGTGATATTATTACTTTATGTAAATTTGGTGATGATTATTGTAATAATTATTGTAATAAAATATAGCATATATTATGTTATAATTCATATGTTATCAGCTACATGTAACATGGCATTTTCAACAGGTATTTTCCATGATATTATCATTAAATATGATGTCTATTAGAAATCAGACATTCTCAGGTTTATTTGCACAAGCCAGATAGGTGAAACTCTTTTGCAATGAAGATCCTCCCTTCAAATTCAGGGGTACTGAGTAGAAGTAATAGTATTGTCATGACAGGCTATAAGGTTAGGGAAGAAAATCCTTGGGTGTCCAAAGATTGGTAAATTTTTATACTTCTTAATTCTATAGAAGGTACCCTAAGCACTCTTGGTACATCTGCATGACTGGTGCATTCCTTAGCACTCAGAAAATTTACTCATGGGTCATGGTAATGGACTCTTCAACCTTCATACTCAACCAAGACCATCCAATTTCTGCTTCTTTCTATTCATTTTGGCAAACTGTGGGAGTTTTTCTGTTCATTGCAACAACCCTAAATCTAGACTCCTACAGTGGATGATTCTTTCTATACCATTTTTTTTTACACTTCCAAAGCATTTCTCAAAAATAATATTGCATTATATTTATTACATGGTGGTGGATTCTCCTATCTGTAATAGTATGTATGCATGCATTTAATGTTTTCTCTATTACACACAATATTCCAATAAATAGCCAAGTACCTTGATCATTGTACACAAAAACCAAAATTTCCAGTGAGTGTGTTCCAAAGAGTTGTTTAGGTTAAATGTAACTATTCAAATCTTCAATTATACTAATTATTGGTAAATTTCTTTCTAAAGTAGTTGTAATATTTACCTATACCCCTTCAATTTAAATTATATTTTGCTCTGAGAATCTCAGGCTAATTTAAATTCTAGTTAAAATATGATATAAATAGGCAGGGTGCTGTGGCTCACATCTGTAATCTCAGCACTTTGGGAGGCCAAGGCGGGCAGATCATGAGGTCAAGAAATTGAGACCATCCTGGCCAACATGGTGAAACTGAGTCTCTACTAAAAATACACGCACACACACACAGAAATCAGCTGGGCATGATGGTGCATACCTGTAATGGCAGCTACACAGGAGGCTGAGGCAGGAGAATAGCTTGAACCCAGGAGGCGAGGAATGCAGTGAGCCAACATCGTGCCACTGTACTCCAGCCTGGGCAACAAGAGCAAAACTCCATCTCAAAAAAAAATGGCATAAATAAATTTTTGAATAAAGAAAGAGTCAGTAATATAAATATGGTAGGGTGAATTAATGTAAGGTTTTTAATGTCAATACCATAAATTTATATTTTGCCAGCTAAGCTTCTGACATATACAATTTTTTCAGGGAATATACTCTTTTTTAAAATTGACATACAATGAAAGTGAAAAAGGCAGTTACGAAAGTTTATTTTTAAAATATGGTTACCAAAATCCTTCTGGAAACTAATATAACCTTGGCAAATGTGGGATTGTACAATAGACAGGTGTGGAACATAAAGGTGCCAACAGACTTGGTGCTGGTGACACTGACCGTGATTGATCTTGAGGACTAACATTTGTTATTATCTACCATGTCAGTGTGGGCGTTGGTTTTGTGTGGTGCCTTATTTCCAAGATCTTGTTTTTTTTTTTTTTTTCAGATAAGAAAACTGAGGCTCACATATGCAAGAGTACAAAGAAGAAAGGAAGGAAGAAGAAATTCTCCTGAACACTGCATAAAGGATATCAGATAAATGCTGTTGCCATTGACTGAGATGAAGATTTGGAGAAGAGGTTCAAGTTTGTATACAGTGAATTTAGTTTCTGAGGGGTATGTTTTGTTGGTTATCAGAACATCTATTCAATTTCACATTGAATGAGTTCCTCTAAAGGATTTAGATATGCTTATTCATTCTTGAGCATTCTTATTAGAGCAGAAGTAGAATCATATTTACTTCAAGAAAGATTATCTGCAGTTCACTGTTTCTTATCAAAAATATTAGCAACAATGAAACTAGAAAGCTGAGTGAGCAAAAAAAAATGAAGCAATGGCACATGAATAAAAGTTTCAGAAATCATATTTAAACATGTAGAATTATGCCTATGAAAAGCCTATTTATTACATTTTGGATTTACCTATATTTTAAATTCATATTCTTGATTTTAATTTAAAAGGCTCACTTTCAAAACACAGATTCTTTCTATATATTGTGTGTGTTATTTGTACTACTTTATTTACACCGTTAACTTTTTAAAGCCAAAATGTTTTTTTCTAGGACCATTAATAATATGATACATTCAATTGTATTGTTAAATTCACTTAGCATGAAGAAGTCACTAAAAACTGCAAACTGGGGTAATCTACTAAAGCTTATTTTTCTTTATACACTGAAACACACACACACACGCACGCACACATATATATATATACACACACACACACACATATAAAATTGTTACATATTTATATGTGAAGTCAGACATCTACCTTTATTACTATTGATTGTTGGCATAGAAATTTGTGATGAGTATTACTTTGAGGTCACCACCTGAGACGCTGATCACCATCTGTAGAGGTCTTTCCTGCAGACCCTGACTTAGCGACCACAGATGAATAAATGCATTCATACACACCAGAATACAGTGAATCGAGTGGGCTAGGGATGATTATCTGCTGCTTTCAGAGGGTAACTGAAGCTAACCAACAACTTCTCCCAGATCCTCCTCACATTTATTCAGTATAGATTTAATAACAGAGGTTCTAAGTCAACATGCCTGTGGATAATTAACATGGTTAAAAGAGTGGTTTTACTTATGATAAAAGGTTTGTTTCCAGGGCCCAGAACAAACATCATTAATGGGTAATGAGAGGATCCTCTGGCACAAAATTTACATGAGTAAACAGAGTAGTGACAAAGAAATGTGGGTAAACAGACTTAAGTGGGGAAGCTTTTATTATCCCTAATCTTCATCCTTTAACTTAATGCACTAACATAAGAAGTGGCTATCTTCAGCCCATTCCATAAGTTAAAAAAATGTTTTTGCCTTCCAAAAGCTTTGAGACTATAATCTGTAACTTCCCTAATATTTCCCTTAATATTTTGTCAACCACCCCAAGTGAATCCCAGCAGAATTTCACCTAAATATTTCTACTTTTAAAAAAGGCAAGGAAAGAGTATTTTAATTTTTGTTTGACTCCTATTTTTAGTAGATAATTATGCAATTTTCACACATACCTTCATGCTCTAGGCATAATTTGACATGCTAACATTTGCTAATCCTTTGATGTGTGTTCCGCTTAGGTCTTTTATTCAATTTAATGACTTCTTATTGTACAAAATTTAACAATGTAATTTCATTTTTAAAATTTTTTCATTCGATATATGTTTTGGGCTTATGCTATATGCTAAGCATCTTCTTGGGAACTGAAAATATATGAATCAATACAACTCTTTACTTAATGGATTAAGTGTTTAATAGAACAGATAAACCATAAATTATGATACAATGTGATATATTTTGAATTAGAGATAAACTCAAAGTACATCACGGAGAAAAGAATTGAGTCAGCATAGAACTGATGGAACAAGTAAAAAGGAAGGCATGAAGCAGGATTCAAATCCGCTTCAGCAGTAACACAACCTTTGTGCCATGACTTCTTTCTCTAATGTCCAGCTTGTTGCTCAGAACCTGTGTCCTTGAACCAGATCTTTATTCAAATGAATTTGGACTGAAAGACACAACCTCTTTGTCACCTTTGAAGTGAGTAGCATGAGGAATGTAATTGAAGGCATCTATCTGCCATAATAAATAAAGGCTTATTGTGTCAGCCATCACACAGGACATTTAAGTTAGTTGTAGGAAAAACAAGCTGTAAAAAATTCTTAAATACTAGATTGTAAAATATATTTTTATTTAATACCATGTATTTGACGATATTAATATTACTAATATAGAAGAAAGATTGAATATCAGTGGTTAATATCATATAAGCAATAGACATGGCAGACTTCTTTAAATGAGAGTGGGGAGAGGTATATAGTCATGAATTATGGTAAACAGTCATACTCAGATGCTGAAATAATCTTACAGCCAGCCTAAAGTAAGGTAAGGGAAATGGCTTTGGAAACTGAAAGAATTTTATTTTACTTTAAAGTTTACTTGTAGGTTTAAGTCTATACAGTTTACTAAGCATATATAAGAATTTTTGTTACATAAACTAGATTTTTTTGTTGTTGTATAAAGTTAATAAATAAATATAAATACAGAAAATTAGGCCTGAATAGTGGAGGAACTTAATTATGAACCAAATGTTAAGAGGAAATATATTTGCTGTCACTTAGCAAGTGAATGATAAATGATACATAGTAAATAATTGCTCCATTGGCTTATTTAATCTTTTAATAAATATAAGAAAAGGGTTATTTCGTTGCTGTTTTGTATGTGTTTGTGTGGGTGTGTGTGTTTCATGAGTAAAGAGAAGATAGTGGAGAAGTCAAATTGATGTTTGAGACAGCCTTTTCTTTACTATTACAAGAGCACATGGCAGAAGGCAAAATGCATTTAAAACAAATTGGTCTTTTATTTTATATTTATCTATTAGAAATAGATTCACTACAAAACAAGAACTTTAGACTGAGAGTCATGAGTCCTGGGTTTGAATTCAGACTTAATCACTAATTGGTCATGTTATTTACATTAAGTTCTCATAATTATAATTAAAATAAGTGGTGTGGATTAAATCTACTTGGGAGTCTGTATTTGTTTTTGTTTTTTAGTAAATGCTATGGTTTCAGACTTCACAATCTGAGGACTATTCGCATTCTAACAGTGTTTCAGAAGACTGAAAGGGCTTGAGAAACAAAGAAATAAATCTTTAATAATTGAGTTCAAAGACCATAACAGGTTGCAGGGTATAAATTTTGGGCAGTTGGCCTTCCTGATGCCCATAAAATAGTTCCTTATAGATGGTTTCTGGGTCCTGTCTACTTATTAAGGTCATTCCCAATAATAAAATAAAGCAGGGATCATAAGTTAACAGAAGCAGTTGCATGCAATTGAAAGCCATTTCTAGGGATGTGTGTAATAGAAATCACTCTTCAGTTTAATCCAGTAATGCAATTATTTTTGTCTAAAACCTCTTTATTAGTAAATAGCCAAAAAACTTTCCCATTATGACACTAAGGGAAAGCAAATATTAGGCTTTTATTAAAAAGTCTTTTACACTGAAGAAAAAAAAGAACAGAAAAGTCTGCAGAATAATGTTTCAAACAACTGTGAAACTACCAGCCTGTATCTACTCATAAATTTTCTATATTGTATATCAAATATTAACAAAGCACTCTTTACATATAAAACTCATACCCATTTTATTTAAATTTCTCAAGCTATTACATTATTTTTTGAAAGCTTGGAAACAATTTATATTAATAATTTTACATACAGGTATTCATTCCTTATCTTTATATTTAATTATGAAATAATTAGAAATAGACCCATGCACAAGTAGAAACTTAATATATGATATAGTAGATATTATAAAAATATATTTTAAAAATGAAATGTACATTAAATCATATTTGGACATTATTACTACTGTTGAGATAGATAACTACTGTATAACATTCATTAATTTAAACTTTATTGTATTTTTGAAAAATATCTTTAAGATTATTTAAAATAAAATATAAAAGTAAACACATCAAAAATACAACTAATTTATCTGAGTTGAAAATAATTAGACAATTCACAAAAATCAAACCATTTGCACAAGAAGTGATAAATGTGATCATATAAAAATTTGAAACTTAATCCAGTGCTCAAAATTACTTTTATAAAAAACGATTTACATGTATTAAAAAGAAATTAAGGGAAATGGAAGCCAGGTAACATACTGAGTCTTTTGAATATTTAGTAAGAATTACATAGAATAAAGCTTCTACTTTTTATTTGTCCAATAGAAAGCACTGTGAAATTCATGACTTTTTAAAAATTTATCAGAACCCTATTTTTCTATGAAGTGTGTCTAATGACAACAATCTCACTGACTACTGCAAGATTTAAATGAGAAAAGATTTGTAAGGTGACTGATGTATCTTAATTCTCTCTCATCGAGATGGGTGCCATGCAAAATACTGTTAAGAGGTGTAAAATTTCTATACCTAATAGTTTCTTGAACTAAGGATATCTATTTGCTGCTCTTTAGTCTTATGTCTACTCTTGAGGAGTCCTGACTCCTAGTTAAGAAGGTATATGATTATCCCGGCCTAACCATAAGCAATCACAAAGGCTTTACCTGACAAGCCTCAGGAGAAAAATCTACACCCCAAAACTAGCTAGTGCACAGCCACTACATTGCAGTCTCCAGAGGTTGTTGCAATAAAAAGCTCAGGCCCCCTGGTAAGCCATGCTCTTGTAAGCATCTGTGTTCCTAGCCCAGGCATCTCTATTCCTAGATCTCTGTATGGTCCTCTTTAGATGCCTCTGCTAATACCTCTTTATGGAGGGTGAAGTGGGGACAGACAGGATGAGAGGATGAGGGCAAACGTTGAACACGCATTTCTTTTTTTTCTTTTTCTTTTTTTGTTTTTTTTTTGACATGGAGTCTTGCTCTGTCACCCAGACTGGAGTACAGTGGTGCAGTCTTGGCTCACTGCAACCTCTGACTCCCAGGTTCAAGCAATTAGCCTCCCGAGTAGCTGGGAATACAGGTGCGTACCACCTCCCCTGACCAATTTTTGTATTTTTAGTAAAGACAGAGTTTCACCATGTTGATCAGGCTGGTCTCAAACTCCTGACTTCAGGTGATCCACCTGCCTCAGCCTCCAAAAGTGCTGTCCCAAAACCTGAAAAGCAGGGAAGCTGACAGTGCAGCCATCAGTCTGTGGCCACAGGCCTGAGAGCCCCTGGCAAACCACTGGTGTAAGTGCAAGAGTCCAAAAGCTGAAGAACTTGAAGTCTGATATTTGAGGGCAGGAAGCACACAGCACGAGAGAAAGATAAAGGCCAGAAGACTTAGCAAGTGACGTCCTTCTACCTTCTTCTGCCCGCTTTATTCTAGCTGGGCTTGCAGCTGACTAGATGGTGCCCACCCAGATTGAGTGTGGGTCTGCCTCTCCCAGTCCACTGACTCAAATGTTAGTTTCTGAAATGGTTTGGCTCTGCCCACACCTAAATCTCACCTTGAATTGTAATAATTCCCGTGTGTCAAGGGCGGGGCCAGGTGGAGATAATTGAATCACAAGGGTGATTTCTCCCATACTATTCTTGTAGTAGTAAGTTTCACAAGATCTGATAGTTATATAAATGGGAGTTCTCCTGCACAAGCTCTCTTGCCTGCCACTATGTAAGATGCCTCTGCTCCTCCCTCATATTCTGTCCTGATTTTGACATCTACCCAGCCATGTGGAACTGTGCGTCTATTAAATCTCTTTCCTTTATAAATCACCCAGTCTCAGGTATACCTTTATTAGCAGCATGAAAATGGACTAATACAAACTCCTTTCGATACACTCTCACAGACACACCCAGAAACAAACTTTGTATCCTCTAATCCAATCAAGTTGACACTCAATATTAATCATCACAGGACCACTGGAGAGCTGACTGTCCCCAGAGACACAGGTCACTGGGTTCAGGAGGACTGATGGGTCCCCAGGCTCCTCTTCTAGTTCTGATTGTTCAGATTTCAAAGGGAGGAAGGTGAACCTCCTCCTGGACAGCTTAGCAGGATTTTCAGTTTTCCTCTCCAATCTGGCCCCTCCACACCTCTCGTAGCAGAACCACGGAGAGCGTCCCCAGAAAAATATTAATCCAATATTTTTCCCAACCCCTTAGTTATAGTTGGGGAGCTTACCATTCTCACTGTTGTTCTGTTCCTCACCATGAGGTGCCTTTGTCAAGGACTCCTCTATTCTGAACTCCCCAGGGATTACCTACTTCCCTAAACAGTTTTATCTTTTAAAGTTTACCTGCCCTCATGCAAGATTCAGTTTCTTTCACCAGAATGAGACAGCTCTAGCCACAGCATTGTTTTCAGAATTAGTCTATTTTACTTCTTATTTCTGTTACCATTGGCACTAGATTTTCTCCTTCACATACTTAAGCTTCTGGTAAAAATTTGTTTCTTTTCATCTAGAGGCTATCAAACTCAAGCGGTCATACAACTTGAGCCTTGGCTCCCTTTTTAATGAAGACCCTTAGATAAGCCTCTGAGAAAAGATCGAATGGCTGTTTTCCCCAAAACAATGGCCCCTATCAGCATGAAGCAGTTAAGAGCGATCATCATCTTCATCCTAATGGCAATTAGATGTACCATTTCAGAAGGGGAATTTATGGCAGCAGCAGCCCATCTGGAGCAGCTGCTTCAAAGGTGCAGACTTCAGCAGGGAAGGAGCCAGTGAGAGCCCCTAACAGGTGGGAGCCACACCCACTTCGGAGTTAAAGCGGTGGGACCCTCACCCTCCAAGGCACAGATGCAGCCATCCAATCTTGACTGTGGACCTAGGTATTACTATGATGTCAATGGCCTGGGAAGCTCCTCTGACCCTGCAGGTCAGGCAGTGGGAACAGGCACTAAGTGCCTCTCCCCACTCCTGATGTCCTCTTTGATTTCAGAGCAAAGTAGAAGTCAAGCCCGGGCTCCGTCGCATCCCTTCCAGGCGTGCTCGCACTCAGTACAGCACTGACACATCAGCTCCCTGCTGCCTCTGCCACCTCTGGACTTTGGACACCAACGAGTATGGGAGGGAAGCTGAGATGGGGATAAAGGCAGGTTGGCATGGTTCTGCAGGCACCCCTTGGCATGAACATCCTGGGTAACATAGACAGCAGGTTGACAGCTGGCAAGACGCTTCTGGGCAGAAAGGGGTGCTCCCGGGGCTACCTACTCTGGGTCTCCTGAGAACTATATTGTCACTCAATAAATACCTCTTTTCCTTTCTCACTCTCTAGTTGTCCCTGTACCTCATTCCTCTTGGATGCACAACAAGAACTCAGGACCTGCCAAATAGTGAAACTGAAAGAGCTGTAACACAAGCAGGGTTGAAAGACCCACCTCTCTACACCTATTGCCACGTTGCAGGCGATGAGAAGAGAGAAGGTGAGAAAAGCTGCATCCCTTCAGGGAGCCAGACTTAGAAGCTCCCCAAGCCAGGGCTGTGACATCCTCTTTTGGGTTCTGCGGTTTCTGACGTATCCAAGCTTCAGGGTGCTGCCCAGTGTCCTCAGTGCTGGCTGCTTGTGGAATGTCTGGTCCAGCTTCAGCAGGGAGCCAGCACCCATGCCAGCACCTGGAGTTGCCTGCCCCACCATAGCTGACATTCCAGGCCGTGTAAAGTGGCTGGTCCCTGCACTCACTCACTCACACACCACTTGCTGCCCCACACCCGGCTTGCCCTTGGCAGGCATAGGATCTGGGCCAAGAGTCAAAGCTGAGTGCGGCCTGCCAGGCCACGTGGGCTGAATGAGCCCAGTGGTTCTGAGCAAAGCTCAGGCAAAGGTGCCACTGACCACAGACATTTTCAGCTAGTAAAGGGACATTGTAAGGATCCTGTGACGAGAGGATGCTATCCAGTAACAATAGGATATCACTCTCTATCAATCAATCTGTCAATCAACCTATCATCTATCAAGTATCATCAATCTAGCTCTTTGTTTTCATCTACAAATTTATAATTATATACTACTTTTCCTTTAAATTATAAACTCTATTTTCTGAAATTTCTTCAATGATTTTGTTATTTGAGTAACCTTCTTAAATCCTGTTTATAACTCTAAAAAACACACACATATATACTGTATAAAATTTAAAAGAAAATCTATAAAATTCAGAGTCAGAAAACTTTGGTGTGAATTGCATATTATTTGTCCCTGTCATTTTCAGATTTGGAAATTTTTCATAGCCTTCCTAAGCCACAGCATTCTCATGTAAAGTGTTGAAATAATGATCTCAACTATGGTATATAATTAAAGAATTAAATTAAAAATGCACAAAAAGTTCATCACCACGGAGGTTAAGGGTCTTGTTTCCATGCAATGTCATAAAACTAAACACTTATATCTTATTAAAATAGACACTTATATGTAGAAGCAGAAACTTTTTAATGAAATTTTATTTCCTAGTGAATACTGTCACATCAACTCTAGATGACCTAGTTGACTTGGCCTGGGATCTAATTCTGTGTAAGGGAGGAACTTCTGGAGAGATGAAAGTGTAAGAGTTTAGATAGGTAAGCTACTGGATTATTCCAAACTGTGGTAAACTTACAGAGGTCTATAATCAGTTTTTTTTTTTTTTTTTTTTTGAGATGGCAGTACCAATGAGTAAAATGAGAAAGCCAACATAGATACATGATAACTAGACCAAATACCTACACATGGTTCTTAAGCTGTGTGCCAAAACATCCTGAGGCATCATAGAAAATTCACAGGGGTGCCCTACAGTATTTAAAAATTTTCAGAGAACTACTGCAACACTTGCCAGAAACCATGCATATGACAAAGATTAAGTTGTTTAGACCTAATATGTTTCAGTTATGATTTTGCTTTTGTCTAACAGAAATGTGAAAAAAAATGAAATGCTAAGGGTGTCACACACCAAAAATATTTGATGTAAAATGTGTCATAAGAAATCACATGTCTACAGTCATACAAAGCCATGAAATAGTCCGGGCAAGATCACTCTTTTATATGTAGCTCCAATTATTTTTCTCTTATTTTCTCACATCTTATTCTGACTCATCATCTACCGTCACAGTTTCTCAGATTTTCCTTCAAGGTGGGACTAAATTGATTTCCTATGACTCCATCTGTAATGGTGGTCACACCAGTTGCCTGCAGTATTTCCCATTAAAATGCCATCATCATGAAGTATGCTGTAATTTTGTTAGATAGTTTAACCCCACTTGGTCAGATTCATCCTGTGATTATGGCTTTATTTACTCTTGGGATATTTTAAAAAGTAAAAACTACTCAAATAATATGCCTGTTTCCTATTTTTTTCTCTAGCTTTTCATTTTAAAGTGTAATTCTAGTTCTTTCCCATCAAAACCTGGCTGTTCTGTTCTATATCTTTTGAATGTATTAACTTACCTTTTTAAATTGATACAAAATACTTGTACATATTTATGGGATACATGTGATAATACATGCGCACAATGTGTAATGATCAATTCAGGGAAATTGGGGATACTCAATACCTCAAATATTTATTATTTCACTGTTCAGTTTCCTCCTCCTATGTCATAGATCCACTACTCTCCCATTCTAACTCTTAACAATAGTTTTTCTCAAAATGTTCTCCCTTTTACATATTTTTTCTATCAAGTATTTTTATAAAATAAGTCATTTTGTAATATTTGCCTTTCTTATTGTATTTACTTTCCCCATATACTATGCTGCTACTGAAATATAATCTTAAAAGTAATTACTGTAATATTTCTTCATAATAAATTTCATAAAGTATAAAATAGCCAAATCACTTCTTTTCTAAGTAGTCTTTTCTAAGGCCTTTTAACCAGGCCAAATTGCTGCATTATAAAAACACTCTCTTAAATTCTGCAGATATTAATCTGTTTAATTTTTTTAAACTGTTAAATTATTCTCTAGCTATTTCCTATTTTGAGATTTATTCTCTCCTCTAGTAGTTGTAATGGACAATTACTGTGTAGTTTTCTCTGTGTCACATCCCAATGTTTCTTCTACAACAAGCTCTATTTACTAATAAATGGGTAATTAAATAAAGGACTCAGCCATTAGATAAGATCTTGTTCTATATAACTTTCTGAACAAAGAGGGGTCTACATTGACTTTTTAAGATTTCAATGTTCTCCTCAAATTTGGTTTTTAGCGTCACTTTTACAACTCTAAGAACAGATGTTAAAGGTGTTCTTCTGTCCTCAGAGAAGTCAAATAACAGTCACAGATCCCTTGTCATCTTACTCTTAAAAAGTTTTTACCTTGACCCTGCCACAGCATACTCTCAGTTCTCTGCACAGCAGGGCTTAATCCAGGCAGTCCAGGATAAGACCTACATGTTCATAATAATGTTCTTGTACACTTGATAAAAATGCATCACCAGAAATCATGCAGAAGTGTAGTGTTTGGTCCAGGAATTCAAACCCAGGTTCTTTGGACATATGTCGAAGGGCACTCAATTATCAACAATGTCTAACAATGTCTGGCTCTGCCACTGACTAAGCTCTCAGTGTGTTCCATGCTGGATAGAGAAAGTCTAAGTTATCACAGTAATCCACCTGTAAAGACTAAACCAGTCACCCCATATGAGGGAAGGTCACCACATGACTTTTTAAAACCAATGTGGTAAAGATTAGAGGCAATTTGTCTGACTCTGATCTTGTTCTTTTTTTGTGTACTCTGGTTTTATTTTCTGGTCTAGTAATTTCAAGAAGATGTCAGGACAATGTCAATCCCATATATGGATGAACTAGCACTATTTACTATTAATATTATAATTCTTACTCAATGTATCTTTTAATCCAAATATACTAATAATATCATACAGTAGAATTTTTTAACTTTAATGTGCTGCAAATTAATAATATTGAAATATTATAATTAATATCTTTTGACATTCATATAATGTTTTATTAATGATTACTTCAGAGGAATACTCATGAAAGGGACCAGATTTCATTTATATTTTTATTTATTTATTAACTCAGGTTGTAACACGTTGTAGAATAGCAACTTATTGAAACCATGCTATGCTTTACTACCAATATTCAGACAAAATTCTGCAGTAATTGAGATTCCACTCTTGCCTCTGTAAGCTGATATGAATAGTATAACAATTTAAGAAAATAATATTGGTATATAGAAATGCATAATATATTACTACAGCATCAAATCATCACATTAACCATTAATAATCCACAGTATGCTGAGAAGGAAAGATGGGCATATTTGCATTACAGATGACAAGATTGTTAAATTATTAAAGCTTTTACTGATCTGATGGAAATCACCTAACTCCTGTTATTTGTATTAAATAGTTTTTACATATTTCAAGATGGATTAGCAACATTTAGAATAGATAATACTGAGCACTAAAAATATGCCAATGGAAATTTTGGAGAGTATTTTACATTTAATAAATATTAACTTTTAAATATAAATAATGTTAAAAACTTGAGGGCCAGGCACGGTGGCTCACACCTGTAACCCCAGCACTTTAGAAAGCCGAGGTGGGCAGATCACCTTAGATCAGGAATTTGAGACTAGCCTGGCCAACATAGTGAAAATCTGACTCGATAAAAATAACAAAATTAGCTGGGAGTGGTGGCACACACCTGTAATCCCAGCTACTCACGAGGCTGAGGCAGGAGAATTGCTTGAGCCGGGGCGACAGAGATTGCAGTGAGCAGATATCGTGCCACTGCACTCCAGCCTGGGCGATGGGGTGAGACTCTGTCTTGAAAACAAACAAATAAAAACCTTGAATTTCTTAGTAGTGTCTTTCAAATTCAACTCAAGAAAATATTGATGGTCTATATTTCTTATTTATTCATAAGATAAAGCTTCCAAAGTAGAACAGACAATGGCTAAGTTTCTACAAACATTTAGGCAATTTGAGGGAGTTGGGTATAGATAGCAAGATATGTACGAAAGCTTTTTTGAATAAATCTAATTACTTACAACGATACAGCACTCTTACACACTGCAAGTATTATTTTAGATGAATAGCAGTCTATTCATAGTCTTCCATTATTAGATTTGATAACTTGTTGAAAGAGCCACATGTCTATATATTCATATATAAATAGATAGATGATTGATAGGTAGATAGATAGATGATAGATACATGATAGATAGATAGGTAAATCTTGTATATTTGAAATAATGTTTACTATCTGATAGTTTTAATGTTTTAACATACTTATGTTTTAATCATCAAATGAATTAAAATTCAGAAAGAATAATTGATAGTAAGGATGACTATTGTATTATACAACAGTTTTACAGTGCATCTCTTATCTAAATAAGGAAAAGAGAGAACCTTTAATAACGTCGTTATAAACATTGACAAAATATAATAAATTATTTTTCCTGAGATAAAAGTCACAGAAATTAGAAAGTTTGCTTAAAAGAACCGAATCAACTAACAGTGTAATAAAACAGTAATATATAAATAAACCTTCTGTTATCTCCAAAACTGCTAAATTGTGTTTTTTTAGAGCCCTATAAATTTCAAAGTCATGTTTTGCCTTAAAGGATATGATCAAATAAATTTTCACAGTAAAAATAACACATTTGAACAACAGTATCACGAAGACAAATAGAAAAGCTTAGTCATTTAGAGCAAATCATACATTAATTCTATTTTATTCTGAGTTCACAACTCATGTTGGAAAGATTCTGTGTATTTCTGTATTTCCTTACTTTTTGGCTGATATTTTAATGAACTCTAACAAGCCAAGGATGGATCAACATAACAGTTTTTAAATCCCTGGAAGTTACATAATTAATGGCCGTGTGCACCCCTTGCTAAAGCTTTTCTTTGGTTCCCACCAATGGCTTAGAATAATGATGGGGGCATGGCAGGAGCCCTGAGAGGTCTTTGTGGCAGAGGTAGGCAGTGCCTGCTGAAGTCTGAGGGAAGAGTCTAGGGTCTAAAGAAAGATGGCTCAAATCCAGACCCAGCATACATACTGGGCTTGAAATTGCATTAAGCATTTTCTTAAAAACAGCAATCAACTGTTCTTTATCTAATATGATAAAAGGAGCTTGGCATTTCCACTGAGAAATAAATGTTTTTCCCACTTTTAAAGAGAATTTCTTTTTTATTTCTAGAATATTTCTAAGAAAGTGACCTGGGTAACTGTACAGATAATTCTCTAGACACTATCAATTATCTTAGGAAGAAATATGAAGGAGAGCAGTAGCGGAAAATAAAGAAAACTCACATTCAGTTTCCAGCTTATCTTTTAATAGTAGCAAGCTTTACTACAAAGAAAAATAAAATTTATATTCCCAACTTCTAAGATTTGCACCGCAGCTATTATATTTGAATCTGTCATCTGTCATTGGTGAGTATGGATACATTATATTAACTCTCTGATGCCACTAGAATGTCAGACTTTTGAAAATGCTTCATTTCTGAGAGGTTCAGATTCTCATAAGCACAATACAGATAATATTGCTTTTTTAGAGAAATGTTAGGTATAAATGTGCAAATATATGCCTTTTTCATAGAATAAGTTATAAATATATAGTTGTTACATTTCTTTATGACTGAGTGGATTTTTCAAGTCCCTCTTGGGAATTGTTTTCCCAGTTCTGGAAGCCCCACTATTAGTCTAACAGAAAGCAGAAAATTACTACCATTCTTAATTTCCAATAAAATTCTTCAGAGGATAGAAATTTTTGTTCTATATAACCGACTAAACAACTAAATTACTAATACTTGGCAATACAAACTGCCATATGAGTAATGAGAAATACAAAATTTTAAGCCACAAAGCAGTAAACTTAGTACTTCTTGTGTAATATATTTCAAAGAGAAAGCCTGATAAAATTACAGATTCTATTACAAATATGTTTTCTTATATTTATGGATGATTTGTCTTGTAATTACAACGTCAGCAGCACACTCCTAAAGCCTTCTAACAGACAATATTAACAAGTAATCATGCCACAAAGGTATAGTAGACACATATACCCATATCCACCCTAGATTCTATTATTAAAATGGAAACCAAGGTTAGTTGTTTTTCCAATTCTCTTAATTGGTCACTTTGAAATGAGACCCAGTTACATGTGTTATGCTTATGGGAGTACTAAGAAAACATTAATGATTATAAAATGCTTAAAGAAGTTAAGAAAATTTAATTCTAACCTTTCATATAACTAATTAGACTGTTAATTCTCTAGAGTCCACTATAGTTCTACCGTTCTACTCTGGAAATAAACAATAAGTTCCAAAACTTTACAGAATAATAATTCAATACAATTTAATAAGGGAGTCTACACTTTTGAAATAGAAGTGCTCGAGTTCACTGCCTAATCTTCTTTAATTTCACCTGAGTAAATTTTTATACCCTGGAATAAACTCATTCAATCACTTCTAACAACTTTACTTTTCTTCTAATCTCATTGTATCCTGTTTCTGCTGTGAGTTTTCTTAATTAGGAAAATTTTTAAAAAAAATTGAAAGGGAAATAGTATTTTATCTTTTTTACATTAATATAACTTTTATAAAATAAAAATACCTACATAACAACAACACTATACAATTTAAAAATATATACAAAAGATTAGGGTATCCTATCAAAGAGTGGGGATACATGATATTAAAAAGAGAACATGTATGAAAGACCAGAGAATACATTCCAAAGAGACTTTTCAATAAACAGCACACTATCTGTGGTATAATGCCTTATTTAAAGAAAAGCAATATTATTGTTAGTGTTGATGAATTACATTTCCAAATTTCAAACCTGTGCGCTCATGTCATGGGCATTTGAAAATCTCTGTGCCTCAGTGTTCCAATGGAGAAAAATGGGAATAATAATGCTATTAACTCATAGAATTGTTGCAAAGTGTAAATTTTAAGTGTGTACATAATTGTATCAATTAGTAAGTGTTAGCTAGACTTGTCTTAAATTCACAAAATAAACTGTTATGAAATTTTTATGCAACTATTAGATTCATGATTATTTTAATATTATGTACATTAAAATCATCAATTAATTTAATTTACCTAAACATTTTCCTAGATGTTAAAAGCAAAATTTGAGCCTCAATATCCCCTTGATGCACAGGTACATACTTACCAATATGTGAGAAGTAGGTCCTGAAATTATTAAAATAATTCACCATAACACTGCAAACCTTTTGCCTAAAGTCTAATTGTGACAAATAACACTTGATGCATGAGGTTTACTAAATAGTATCATGATTTCTACTCATATTACCATTCATTAAAGGAATATTTGAAATGCCTACCACATACTAGACACTGTTCTAGGTACAATGGATGTAGAAATAAACAAAATAACATCCTTGCCCTCATGAGCTTCTACTTCAAAGAGGTATCATGTTATGTGTAATAAATACTATGAAGAAAAATAAATATTGGGAATAGAAGAATGACTATTGTGAAAAGTAGTGTTTTTCATATGGGTTTTCACAAAAACTGGTATAACCCATTTTCTCTAAGGTAAAATTTGAGCATAAACTTGAATTTTGGAGGAATATTTTAGAAGAATGCTGCTGGTAGGTAGAAAGGAATTCAAAAATCCTGAAGCAATGTGTGCTTTGAGGAACATCAAGGAACCTGTGTGTTTAGCAAGTAGTGACTAAGGGGCTCCCACAGGTATAAAAACATCTTATATTTATTAAAAATTTACAAATATATTAGTACAAAAGCCCAATAAGCTAAAAGTCATTGAGTAGGGCTGCTTTTATACAAGATTTGATTTGGCCCCTTTTTAATGTTACCATAAGGTTCTTATACAAAGTTTAAAAAATCATAGTGCCAATGCTCTTCCTTACATAAATAAAAATTACAGGTTATGCAATAAAAATAAATGAGTTTGCTAAAGTAAAAAGTTATTTATTTGTTTCTCCAACTTTTGATTTATTTTGTGTTCCTTTAGTATGTTGTAGAAAGCTCATGTTGCAACAGATAGAATTTACAGAAAAATTTTAGTCTTTATCCTATACCTAACCTTCTAAGAGAAAAATTCACAGCAATTCTAAGTACTTACCCTCAACTCTATAACCTATATCATCATACTAGAAGGTATATGCAGGGAATGCAAGGTTTTTGTCCTATATTTTTGCTTGTGAAATAAAACATATTTTTTTTCAAGTAGGCCATCTCAGTATGGATTTGTTTATTTGTTCTTTAATTTATTGTTACGATTTTAAAGCTATAACACATATTTTGTGGCTGGAAAGTATATTTTGTTTGAACACTTTTGCAAGAATATGATATTTTCTATTAGACTATTATTAATAGTGGTTATGATGAGACATCTTAACTTTGTCCATCTGTTTTCTTAACCATAAAATTAGAATAATATTAGTTTCTATTTGATATATTCATTGTGAGGATGAAATGAGTTAATTCATGCAAACTCCTTAGAAGGGTATCTGGCACGTTGTAAGCACTCAAAGGTTAATTACTATCGATGTAATTGTACCTCTGAGGATGTATGCCAAGAGTACTTGGCAGCTACCATGACACCACACAGACCTCGACAATGAATCCAGAAGAGAGCAGAGTTGGAGAAGTATTTGTCATGGGAAAATTACTTGAATCTTGAATTTTATTTCTTTTGAGTTATGTGTAGCGTTAAATTTCACCCACTCTTTTTCAAAGCACTTTGGCTTAGATTTTCTGTCACTTGAAACTAAAAAATAAGTGCTAAAAAAATCACCATCTTTATAATTTAGATTAAGCTGAATAAAGGCATGGTGAATAACAGTAGAGATCTCTTTATGTAGGACTGAGTTATTGGAAGTCCAGTAGTAAAATAACTTCATAATTGCTCTGTCTTATACCTAAGAAGTTACATCATTTAAGTCTTATCTTTGCTACATAGTAACTCCAAAATCTAAGTCGCTTACAATAATATTTACGTCTTACTTACATACAGATGGATGACCAAATAAGAGCCATGTCTCAGTTTAAGTGAAATTGTTTCTATCTGCCAATCCTTTATCTATCTCCAGCTAATTCCTTTAGCTGGAGGAGAAATCCCTATGAGGAATATGTTCTTTTTGTGACAAAGGTGAAAAGGAAAAAAGGGTGACTTTAACCATGCAATTCTACTTATGTATACTACTCTGATGTTACATATAACACAACTATGGCATATAACAAAATGGCTTAAATTTCATTGGTCAAAGCAAGTCATACAGGTGAGACATTTTCAATAGGAAAGGGAGGTAAAATTAATTCACTGAAAGCTCAAACTACTTGGCAATTTTTGATTGCTTGTAGGTTGCCTTTGTTCCAGGAATCAGCCTAAGTCGTGTATTTAAGGTCTTCTCAGTTCTTCTCTGATCCTGTGCCTTTTGTTGGATATGTCTGTTCACTTCCTAATTTTTCTTCATTTTCAGTCATTTTTGAATGTCCTAGTTTTTAATGTCTGACTCTCAACATGAAAAAAAGAGAAAGATGAAGGGAGAAAAAGAGTGACAAACCCTTAAATCCTTTGGAACTCACTTAAGCCAGAGGGGGGTGTGCAAAAATAGTGGTCATCTATCTCTTTGTATGAACTTCAGGGATCAGAAGCAATAATCAGTGATCAGAGTATAAATTCCCAATCTTCAGAGAATAGCATCATTTTTGCCACCCTAACCCTGCAAGTTATGTGCAAGCTGTTTCAGGAACCTGTGTACAACTACCTACTACAGAGCTTGGGTGGAGAATGGGTAGCTGCTACTACATCGGGGGTTGAAAGTGACCAAAATTAATTTATGATATGAGGTTCCTCTGGAAGTTACAATTTTGCAACAGATTCCACAGTTCCAGAAGAGTCATATAAATCGTCATATCATATCATATACATTGAACTGCCAATTCAGTTGTTGTCTAGATGGGGAGACATACTCCTCTTGCTTTCCACTCCATCGTCCCAGAATTCTTTCTTAGACATGTACTTTTAATATACAACAATATGGTTGGTTAGTATTTTTATTAAGAAAGATATTTAAATAGGTCTTTCTTACATTAGTGTTGTTTATTTGTACAATGTTAATGCAAAAATGTATGTTATAAATAAACAGGTACTTATGTTCTTATTGTATATTGAAAGTGGCATAAATATTTCCCCATCACTAATATGACAATTCTTTCCTCATTCTTTCTGCATTTATACTCAAGATTAGTTGGAAAAGTATAATTATATTGATGAATACAACTGGCATGAAGCACTGAAATTATCATTATCTGGTCTGACAGGTGTCTTGCGAACTTTACTATTAAAATGATACATTATTACTAGACAAGGACTTAATGAACTCCATTTCTATTTCAAATTCAAATTTTTTGACCACCATGAAATATTACAGCAATATTTGCTAAATCACTTCTTTGATCTGACATCTTACACAGTCTTGGAGGAAACCTGAATCTTATATCTTAGTTGAAAGATAATGCATCCCCATCTCTTTGTCAAACGAATATCATTAGGTTTTCCCCACCCCATGCTCAGTTTACAGTGTTAATGAAAATGAGAAATCTGTTCAAATGCTAAATTAAACTGAGTGTATTACACCTAGCCAAAAAATAGTTCACACATACAAAAAAGTAAACATTAGTTAAATGAAGTTAATTTATAGTTTCAAAAAGATAGAATATGTTTCTGTGAGTCTTATTATTGCTATAGTTTTATTTTGGTTAACAAGTATTAACACAAGGAATGGGTATCAAAAACCATTTCACATATGATCTCTTATGTGTGTGATGGTAGTCTTGGTCTTATCTCTAAAATTAGGGAATCTTGGTTTTAGATTCCATTGACCTACTCACAGTCATCTCTTTTTTTCTAATAATTGATGTCTCTGATAGCTTCCCCAAACCACCAAATGTCCTAAATATTATATTGCCACCTAAACTAACTGCAAATAAACTTCATCTCTTTTGCAAAATACTTCTAAATAAAGGACATGAATCATCTTGAAGGCTTTTTAAGAGTTTTCAGTCATTCACCATGTATTAATCCGATCCTGTGGTTCACTTGCACACAGTCAAGCTTTACTTGAGTATATGGGGGCTACTCAAAGTTATTTTTTAATGCAACTTTTATAAGTACTTTGAGAAACTGAAAATAAAACATACTTTCTCTACTGCCTTGGAATTAGGCAACAAATAACTCTTTCCTCCCCAAATCCTTTTAGATACTTATGTTTGTAACTGACAGAATGCATAAATGGAATCTATATTCCAGTTCCTGCGAGAACCTGAGAATTGCCTCTTGACTCTCACCTCTCTTCTTCCCACTTCCCTCACCCGGTACAATTAAGAGTCAATAAACTTGCGTCAGGCCAGACCAATAGGGTTGCCTTGAATTACCCAAAATCTCAAATGGCTTCAGCATTACTCCATGGTGCAGCTGCTCTAGAGAACAGTTTCACATCACAGCCTGAATGTTGGAAGTGATGGAGCCATTTAAAGGCAAATCTTATGCTTAGAGAGTTAAGAAACAAAACTAGGAATTTTGTTTCATCAAAATAACATGAACGGAGTTAAAAAACAATCTTGAAAGCTAAAGATGACTGTGTAGAGACATTACTCTGTGTTGCAAAAGAAGAATTTAGTTTTTAATAAATGAGATCTGGTCACTGCTTGAGTAAGGAAGGGAGTAGAGGGTGTTGGAGGATGTTTACTGAGATTACCCTACATATTTGTATATCATAGTGCCAAAAGCATTATATGAGGCATTTAATGGATTTAGTTGTTTACTTATTTCACGTCTGTCGTATCTCAGTCACTATGTTGAAAACAGAGCCCTGTTGAAAAAGCTCATGAAGCAACCTGTGTAAATAAACAAGCAAAGAAATAAATACTCCTCCTATACAATATGATAATGTATGAATGGATTACGCATATAGAAGGAATTTAGTTCAGAGTGAGGAAGTCATGATAATTTCCCAGTATAGGTAACAACTGAATTAAGTTATGAAAACCAATGGAAGTTATCCACATGTATTGGTTTCCTAGGGATTTTTTATAACAAATTACCGGAAACTTCCTGATTTAAAACAATAGAAATTTATTCTCTCAAAGTCCTCAAGGTAGCAACAGAATGATACTCTCCCTGAGGGCTCTTGAAAATACCCCTTTCTTCTCTCTGTGTAGTTTCTGGTGGCCGTCAAAAATCCTTCGTGTCCCTTAACTTGTACTTGCTTTTCACCAGTCTCTTCCTCCATCGTCAGACGGCCTGTTCCCCTGGTGTGTGTTTACTCTCTGCCTCTATTGGGATATCAGTCATTGGATTTAAGAACAGTTCTAATCCAGTATAACCTCATTTTAACTCGATTACATTTTCTAATAATTAATTTCCAAATGATGTTTATTCTTAGGTACCAAGAGTCAGGACTTCAATGTGTCATTTTGCAAGACACAAATCAACCCACTATGCCGTATGAAAAGCATTCAAGAGAAACAAGAGCAGTATGTACAAATAAAAGTAGATTATAAATAGTATGACACTCAGCATCCATATAGGAACAATATGAAGCATAGAGTTTAAAACAGATTCAAAACTTAGGAGGTAAGCAAAAACCAAGTTACAAAAAAATCTTACATGGTGTTTCCACTATGGGGGAAACTATATTAGTCCAAGTGGGGAGAAATACAATGTTGGATTTTTTGCCTTAGAGAATAGCTTTGACTAGTATAAGAATAGTCATGGAAAACGTAATGCATACAATGTAAGAATTAGTTAAGAAATAAGAGGTATGTATGAGAAGTTGGTAATTTATATCCATAGTATTTAGCAATTAGAATTGATAGAGCTTGTTGATCACTTGAACGTAGTGTTGAATGAGAAGGGTTAAGCATGGCTTTCAGGTTATCTGGATTGGTTATGATATGCTACTGATGATAGTGAAGGAGAAAAGAAAACGGAAAAAGAAAGAAGAAGAAAAAGAAAAGCTAAAAAAGGAAAAGAATGAGGAGTGGAAGAGAGAAGAAGAGGGAGGAAAAGAAGAAGGAGAAAGAAGATAAAGAAAAGAAGAATGAGATGAGGAGAAGGAGGTAGAAGAGAAAAAGGAGTAGTGAGAAAAGATTGTGGTGGTGGTGGTATAAGTGATAACAACAGTGAGCCCTTATGTTATTTTTTAATAAATTAAGAAAATGTCTGATTACAAACTTTTCATTAATTACAACAAACAAGAAAATGATATAGGTCTTTTTTCCAGACTGTTAAATATTTTGAATCATGTTGATAAATATAAAATTACAACATAGAGGGTCACACTAGCACATTTTGTTCAATGCCTTTATCCTGGTTTATTATTATTATTATTTTACTCACTAACTAAATGAGTGGCTGCTGTATGTCAGAGAGAAATGTTATCTACAGTCTGAAAAGAGACCTACGACTTCTCTTACCTCTTTACTTATGACCTGGCATAAACCTAGTGGGGCTATTATCAGTTTTATACACACATCTGAGCCCTTAAACTTCAGCGGTATTTTAAATATGATACCTTGAGGTAATATTCTCTTTCTCAGATAACTAATAAACTTAAATATATAAAAATATTTTTGAAATTCTGCACATTTAAGTTATTTACTGTTACTATTACATTCTGTTATTACGGATATTATGAAACTATTGGTCGTTCTACTGCTCTTACTACTGCTACCGCTACGACTGCTGTTGTTTTTGTTGAGTCATTTATGTCATCATTTTATTTTCTGAGGGAGGGAATGGGATGGCTCAAAGTGACTTTTTGGTTTGCTTTTCCTTTGGTTTTGCATTTGTCTTTGATTCTATTCCTCTTATTTTGTTTGTGTACAATGTAAATGTTTCTAGCAATGTGCCTTGTTAATTTTCTTCTTCTCTTTGATAGTGAGCTGTGGTTTGGACTGTGATCTGTGAGTCTTTGCTAGTATGTTTCAGAAAAACACTTCAGAAAAAGAAACTAGTTTTCCTGCCATAAACAAATCATGACATAAAATGGAATAGAGAGAATTTGGTCTTCCAGCTCTCGCCATCAAGAGAGGCAATGCATGGTCTTTTTCAGTTTCTCTTTGCAAAACCTTCTGTGCCTATTATGTATACACACCCCACACCTCATTTCTCTCTCTTCTTCTCTCTCACTATGTATATATATATGAATTATTTTTCCAAAACCAATAAGCAGTTAACATAATATCATTGAGTTTCACTTTGTAAACTGATTTGACAAACATCTTGGCACTGACACTCAGTTCTGGGGTCTGCCTCAATATATCTGTGAGATAGTGTTTGTCTCCCCAATCTCCTGCGTTTTCTCTGATTTATAATCTCTCTTGTCATCTCCTGTTACTAAGTTTTTCCAGCACATCATGCTGTTCTCTTCTGTTCAATGTATACAACAGTTATACTTAGAAAAAATTCTGTAAACTAATTTATGCAAAAATAGTGAATAATCGATACAAATTAATATGGTACCTCCCTAAGAGGGCTATCCCTTTTGAAATGGGAGAAAATCCTCAAGTTCTGTGTATCTCTGATATTTACATATCAAAAATGTGGTACTTTAAAACATATAAGCTCTTCAGAGAAATATTTAGCCCCCATCCTTAAAAAATATTTTCTTCCCTCAATAAGATTTATCAAACTAAGCCAAAAAAAATAGACAAAAATAAAATAATGCAACAAAAATAATGCATTTCTATGCCTTTCCTTGCCTTTTTCATAATAGGCAAAAAAATCGATAAAATTACATGTGCTAAATTTTATGATTAAGAAATATCCAGTGTGTGATGGAAGAACAGATGAGGTACGTGTAACATTTTAGGATATTCTATATAGAATAAGTTATGAGTGTCATTAGGTAGGTACCCAGTAATTATGAGTATAAAGGGCTGTTTTTTTTTTTGGGGGGGGAGGCAAATTAGAATATCTGAAAAAGTCTAAACTTGCAAGTAAGCCTCAGAGTCATTGATGGGGAATAAATAGTCTATGAGGTTAATCTGAACTTTTCCTGAAGGATGGAAGGCTCTGCACGCTGTGCTATGAAGCTGGGACCTTATCCTGCAATAATGAACAGTAAGATTATTATTACTAAAAATAACCATTTTAAATTTGTAAATAAGATAACTAGATAACTATCATATTTCAGTTATAGGAAGATGAATTTGAATGCAAAATAAAGACTACAGAGGATTGCCATCATAATTTGAAAGAGAAAATGGTGACCGAAAATAAAGAATTTGTATATGATTGTTAAGAATGATTAAAGTTGTCAAATACTTTCTGTTTTAATCAAGGTCTCCTGCACACAGATCTTGAGGTTAAATTCTTTTTGTGCTGCTATTTCATTAGGGAATACAATCCTAAAGGCCTGGGCTGAAGGTGAAGAGCAAGACAGAAGGGAAGGAAGGAGAGCTAATAAGGAGGCACTTTAATCAACAAGTGTTTTGGAGTGGTGTTGACAGAGAGACTGTGAGATGGTAAGGTAAACTCATATCCAGAGTAGGTAAAGATTTTAGTGAGTATGAATTACTGCCCCTTTCTTACCAGGGGAAAGTATATGAAACAAGAAATGTAAAGTTAAGCTTATGACCAAGCTTTTTGAGGAATGATGCCATACTGAGGCCCATCATTGGTCTTGCCAAAGGCAGCATGTCCACTCAACTGTAGTAGTTAGCTAGATCAGCCCACAGGGGCTGACACATGTATTATGCACTGACTCTATCCTTCACCATGATCATATTGTCCATGAGCTATTGTCCAAACATGGGCGGGCAAAGAAGAGAAGCTCACTGAAAGTCACAGGATTTGTCATTTTTGTAGTCACTGACATGAAAAATAAAGATCCACATATTGACATGCTGTGTGCTCACTCCCGCAGGTCTATCCAGATTGCTTTTCCTTTGAACTACGAATTCTTACTTTTCGGTTTTCTTCTCTTGTCTTTCCAGGTCCAGACTAACTGACTACTTCTGCCATAGAGTTCCTGTATACCCATACCTATGTCTACTTCTCTCTCATAGGAAATGACAACTAAGTGACAGCACACAGTTTTGCGCATTGGAATGATGTCCCTTACAACTGTACTTTCATGCCACTCATTTTCAGAGTTGCAATGAGTCAGCAGTCTGTTTTCACCTATCACAAACATATTGCAATAATCCATCTGTGAATCAGGCTGAGGTTCGTGGTACTCCATCAGTTGGCAACCCCATGAAACCATAACTATGAGTTGAAGAAAGGTCATTTGTACTAAGAGATAGAGGATATAGAGATTAGGGTCACTTGTTCATGCAGTTTAAGCATGTCGTCTGATATCCTTGAAAGACATCTTTCTACTGTGTCATGCAAATTTCACAATAGATCCATTTATTCTATTATGCAAAAATAAACTTAATAAAACATATTAAAAAATGGACAATCCCAGTCATACAGCAGCTTGGTTTTCCCCGGCAAAACAAACAAACAAACAAACAAACAAAAGCAAAAAAAAAAACCCATAGTTCTCATTAGGATCATAGCACTCCCTTATCAATGCATTCCTTACTGATTTATTAAACAGAAAATTATTTAGTCTATTCTGAGGAAGATGGACTCATGGTGGGTCCTTAGCTCTTAAGGATTGATTCTATTTTTTTATTCCGTACTCTGAGAGTCTTCTGACTTCATTCTCCCTGCTGTGTCAATGAAATAAACACCTTTATTCCTAATTTACTATAATTGAGAGCAAGACTCTAGCAGCCATCCTAATGAGTTGTTAGGATATTCTAGAAGTCTTATTATGGATATGTCTCCAAAAGACATGACATTGTCTACTGTTAACCTTATTTTATATACTTTCAATGAATATACTCAATATCAATTCTTAAATATTGTCCAATAGTTTCTACCAGTAAAAATTAGCTTGTTGCTATAGTTCCTATAATGTGCAAGCTATATCCTTCTAGAAGAGGGATTGTACTTCCTTTTATGGTTTGTGCTTAATTCTGTCTTTACACACAGTGATGGTTAATATTGAGTGTCAATTGATTGGATTGATGGATGCAAAGTGTTGTTCCTGGGTGTGTCTGAGAGGTTGTCGCCAAAGGACATTCACATTTGAGTCTGTGAACTGGGAGAGGCAGACCCACCTTTAATCTGGGTGGGCACCATCTAATCAGCTGCCAGCGTAAAAGCAGGAATGGAAAGAACGGCCTGGCTGAGCCTTCTGGCCTCCATCTTTCTCCTGCGGTGGATGCTTCCTGCCCTCAAACGTTGGACTCCAGGTTCTTCAACTTTTGAACTCTTGGACCTACACCAGTGGTTTGCTAAGGGATCTCAGGCCTTCAGCCACAGACTGAAGGCTGCACTGTAGGTTTCCCTACGTTTGAGGTTTTGGGAGTCAGACTGACTTCCTTGTTTCTCAGTTTGCAGAAGGCCTACTGTGGGACTTCCCTTTGTGATCATGTGAGCCAATATTTTGTGATAATGTGAGTCAATACTCCTTTATAAACTCCCCTTCATGCATACTCCTATTAGTCCTGTCTCTCTAAAGAACTCTAATACACTTATCCTAGAGTCAATGAGAAAAAGACAGAAAAGTTATTTTGTGAAAATAAGCTTCATCTCATTAAATGTCTGATTTAAGTGAGGTCACTTCAAGGTCACCATTCAAGAAGAGGCTTATTTACTCTAACAAATAAATGAGGAGCAGTTTCTACTGAAATAATAAATGTAGTGAAATTGAGAATTCAAATCTGTCAGATTTATCCAATCATATTCCCCATCATAGATTTTAGATTTCTATTCTTCTAAAAACTCACATTGACAAATGTGAGTTTTTGAGATTGCACACTTAATCATATCATACAGTCTTACAGTCTTGTAATTTGGTTCTGCCCTGATATTGCAGTGTCTAAAAAGTTGAGTGGAAGCTACTCACAGTATACTATGAAATGGCATTTGATACTGAGACACTGGAGGTAGTGGCTGTGGAGAATGCCTTAATTGATTTAGATTCCATCCTGTACCTCAGCCAAATTACTATTAGCAATTTTGGTACTATTCCTTTCCAATAATTATACCCACTATGTCTACCATCAGTAATGGAGTCCTCTACTGCTGTCAGAATTATGAGTAATTCAGATCCATAATTTTATCCTGAGTTCCACTTTCTAGGGTCATATCTAACATCAATTGTCTTAGCTTGAGTTCCCCCAGAAAGCAGAACCTGAGGAAAGGTACATGGGCTAGGATTTTATAAGGGAATGCAATCCTGACACGAGGGAGGGGAAAGCAGAGAGAGGAAAGGAAAGAAAAACAGTCAACATATTGGTACTATGTTATTAACTGGCCACTGCATGATATGAAATCACTCTGACTGCTTTCAGAGCTGTCTTATAAGATGCTGTATAACTGTTGCCTGAGACAATCAACCCAAAGGGGATAGAGAGGTTTCTTTCCTGAGTCTTTTTTCTCTTTATTCCAAGGTTTGCCTCATGGTACATTAATTTCTCTACATTGCTGGGGTGTGGTCCCCATGTTTAATATCCCAGAAAATAAGGCAAGGGATGTGCAGTATGAGTATGAGAAGAAGTGTGCGGTCAATCTAGAACTGCAGAGAGTTGGACAGAGTTCACGTATAACTGTTTGGTATACAGTGTATACTAAAGCCTCCTGAATTGGTATACCTCCTGTTTGGTATACAGTGGATATACCAAGCCTCCTGAATTCTTCCCAAACACAGTGTGAAAACATTACCAAGATCACTGGGAAGGTCATGTTATTGCAAAGGACATGCTGACAACTAAGAACATCTGTTCAAACACAGATATAATAAGTATATCATATGTAGTCTAAATATCAAATTGCAGATCAGTTCTCTAGGTGGCCTTGGACCAACGCAGTTCTTTCTTGCTCGTAGTTTTCAAGATTGACTGTAAAATATGCTAGAATACAACATGCTGACATAAGAAGAAAGTGACTGGAATAGCCTCAAGCTCTGTTCCAGTCCCTTCTGGAAAGAATGTCCTTTATTGCTTTAATTCCATTCATCATACAAGCCCCAGGTTATAAAACCCAGCATGGAATACTTTCCAGGGTCCTTCAGCTTTGGCGCAAGTGGAGCACATGCACATGAGACTGCACTTGCCCCAGAAGCTTTCCTGAGTCTTGTGGGACTGGCTCATCGTGAACCCTAGGCTTCTGTCACTCCTTGCTGTCTATCTGTAAATGATGAACCCACATCATGTAAATTGTTGTGTGTTTAAGTGTTTTGTTTCACTGGACTCAGGCAAATAGTAAAATTGCAGTCTAAGACTCAGTAAGTTGAAGTAGTAACCACTGTATTGCACAGTTAACCTGCATCACACAAATGGATTTTCTTTCTTCAGAATCTAAAATCACGATATAGACTAGAATGGAGAATGTGTCAGTGTGTGCATATGTTTGTATGTGTTTATGTTGCATTATTTATTATATATGTATTATTGTTATTCTTTATAACCTATGTATTACTTAATTATTATTGATTGATATTAAGTCTTTGAATAATCCACATATTTGCATCTGGTTAGTGTTGAGGTACTGACTCAAATACAAGGTGACTGCATTCCTAGGAAATATATAGGGAAGACTATAAACTATAGCACTACATATTCTGTGGTGAGATTATCAGAAACCTGTGTATGTTCCCCAGGAACTATATTTTTTAGTATAATGAGGTGAAGTGAAGTATCACAGAAGACGAGATAAATTGGAATCTCTTCTGAGAAAAGGACCTTCCACTCTTTGATGTATATGTATGGTGTCATAAATTCTGAATGGCTACTGAAGAACAGCAGTCATGTTAGGGCTAGAAATGTGTCTGTGAATGAGATCTTAAAATTCCATTTGTGATTTGAATAGATGTGTCAATCAATATTCTTACACATATCCATTCAGAAAAATTAAGCAAGAAATTCTCTCTTGATGGTGGTTTTAATTCTCTTCCCAACATAAAAGCTAGTAGAAACCTGCATATATGTCTATACTATTTGATTAGAATATAAACTAAATAAAAATATTGATTGTTTTGCCAACATATAAGAAATTAAAATCCATATTGTACATAGAGGTCTGTATATCTTTCTATTTGTTCTCCTAGATATTTATGTAAATCAGCTTATCAGAACTTTTTCATCTATTTCTGAAACTGTTATATAAAATGCATATATTATAATACTTTCTAGCCATAAATATAAATCTTAAAACAAACAGCAAGAATATAAATTAAATATAGTAAAATATAAATTAAATACTTTCACTATTAAAGATGGTGCCAACATTTATCATGAATTATATCTACATTTAATTTTATATTTTCAGGAAGAAAACTACTGAATATTGTACCAGTTATTCTTAAATTTTAAACATTTCATAATTATTGGGTGTTCTTTATGACTCAGATAATCACCCTTACCTAATAACTTGGCTTGCACATTTATTCTTGATTCTTATTTGAACTCCACTACACTTATGATTAGCCCATTACTGTCTTCCTTATTAAAACTTATGACCGACTGCTAGAATGCTCTAGGAAGCATTATACTTACTTTTAAATAGTGTTGCTTAGGAAAAAAGCACAACTTTATGATTCCAATAATTTTCTTCTCTTGCTTTCATGTAGAACCTCAGGGAGAAGATCTCACAGAGTTGCAAAATTTGACCAGTCTTTTTTTGTTTGTTTGTTTGATTTTTTGTTTTTACTGATGACTTACCAAATGAATAAATTTATCAAACCCCAGCTTTTGAAATACAAGGTGACTAGAACAACATATGCAGAATTCCTATAGCTATATCATTTTTCTTTGCTCTGAATTTGACCAGGCTGCTATAGTACTCTTGGGAAATGTACTTTATCTATATACCTGTAAAATTGTACTGAGTACACTTTTATTCCAAAGAAACTAAGACAGTTTATACATTGGCTAAGCCAAAAGCTCTGCTGGAAGAATTTAACTGTTTGGCTTGGACTATAACTGGTTATCTGTTATTGATCTTTACTACACTGAGCCATCCAAGTAGGCTATTGCTATTGATAGAATTATTTAACTAAATACTCAGTTTTCATTCTAGTTTTTAGATACATACTGTATAAGGAATAAAAATAGGCTTTATTATTGGTTAGTGTTGATATTGTATATCTATAAAAATATTCAATCATATTAAAAGTCTGTGTTTTGAATTCATGTGTATGTATGCATATGTATGTAAGTATTATATATGTGTGTGTATATGTGCTATATGAAAATGTGGATGTGGTGGTTAAAGTTTTTTTAAAAAAATGTATTCATTATTTATTTGTACAGTTTTTAATAGTTTGAAAACACCATCTAGAAAAAGCAAATGATTAGAAAGTTATTTAAGAAAACAGACTTTTGTCACAATCTGCTATGAACTTTGCTGAAGTTTTAAAGAATAAATGCTTCAAAATTTAAAAAATTTGAAAGCAAATATAATTTTTTTTGTCTAGGGTACTTGAAGACAATCTAAATCTCTTATTTCTTCTTTGTAGTGAAAGAAGTCTTTCCAGATCATCCATAATAATAATGTTTAGGTTGAATATTAGCCTAAATATAAGTAACCAACTTGGCTGTGAAAATCAAAATATATAGAAATAAGTTCACAGACTACAAAAGATAAATTTGTAAATCATTAAATTACCTTCATCAACAAAAGTTTGAAGTTAATCATACTGATATTAAACACTTATTTTTAACATTTAATGTGCACCAAAGTAAGAAATTAAATTTTCTATTTATATAAAATTCTCCATTCTCACACAAAATTATATCATTATTACTATTATTATAACAAACTAAAAAAAATTATCCGTTTTATTCTGTGGACTATAGGCAACAAGATATGCTATATAATTGGGAATTATACCTTATTTGTTGATCACATGATAAACATCTAGCTCAGTGCTCAGGAAAATACTATTTTTGAATACACTGAATTATCTGAATAAATGAATGAAAAGAATGAAAACAGAAAACAGTTTGATGTTACATTTCAATGATCTGCACAATTGTAAAGCAGTTATCAACCCACACTAGCATTTTCCATGTGTAGAGACTGTCCTCCCATGTACACCTAGAGTCAGTGGTAAAGGGAATCAATAGGAACCTGAAGGTGGATGGTGACATTGCATGACAAATTATTCTCATGATCTCATGATCATATTCAGTCATTGCTATGTGCCAACTCTTTTTTATGGATAAATTTTTATTTTCTCCTGCAATTCAGATAATAGATTTTATGTGGAATTTTGAAAAATGATTTATTAAATTGGAAATTAGTTACCAATTTGAGACAGCATGCCAATGAAAACCAGATATAGTTGTTGCTTTAACAGCTTTATTTCTTGAAAGTATGTAAGGATTCCAAAGTCATTTCTAAAGAATTCAAGGGCATTTTCAACATGATAAAGCTTTTTCAGTATTAGGATGTCATATTTTCTGTTAATTAAAGCTCAGAATGTTGAATTACAAAAGTTGAGAGACTTTCTGATCAAAAGAGTTTTTATAGTATAGCTGACACAGTTCAAATATTCCTCTTCCTTTTGCAACATTGTAATTTTTTAAAAAGATTTAAGCTCACTCACTGGTGGCTCTTCAGAAAAATAATGTGAAAGAAAGCATAATTTACAAAAAAATTGTTCATTCTGTATAAGTAGGAATGAAATAATCTGATATTCTTGATAAAAGTCCCTATAATAAATTAACCAGACTTCACAATATCCTATATTCATTTGAATTACAGTTATTATATCCAGATTTCTAGTACTTTCAAAAATTAAATGTAATGTCGATAGATTAAAAAGTTATAATCAGCATTCTCAAGAGTATTTTGCATGATTTCAAAAACTCACAGTTAAACTCAATGTTTTAATTTATAATATAAATCATTGCATAGGACTTAAAGTATCTAATATATAATAAAATATGTCAAGTTGATTGTTAAATATAGGAATGTCATGTAGCACCCATGTAATTAATTGTATTAATTTAAGAAAGTACTTATATTGTGCTAAAGCACCAATATGATATTTGACCATTATCTTGAAAGAAAATGATTGTTGGTGCCATTTTAAAACTAAACAGATATGTACACACATTCTTTTACAGGGTGGACTACTGAAAGACAGAAATGAGGAAAAAAATGTTTATAATTTTGATCCCAATAAACAGGATGAACCAACTTTATTTAAGGTGATATATATATAAATTGTAAAATCTTATAATACAACTTTAGCGTATATTTAATGGGATTTTCCCAAAGTAACAAATTAGAGAAATGTAATTTAAATATGAATAATACAGAGATCTTTTAAAGGGAAGCACTCCATTAAATTCCTTAAATATATTTGTAATTTTCCCAGGTATACATAGATTTCAATTTGTATATATTGACTGAAGAGACTAACCTCTGATTTTATGTAATCTTGCAAATAAAAACTACAGCTAAAAATGTGAAGTTTTGCCTTATATTGATCAAATGACAACAAAAATATAAGTAGAGTGCTCTAGGAAGCAAAATACAAGAGTCATTTATACATGGGGACTCACCTGACACCATGATTGTTCTTGTGAATGCTAGAGTGAGATAGACGTCGCAGATTCTACATTCTCCTTCTTGACTTGTAATAACATATTAGATGTTCTTTCTTCACCGTAAGTGAAATATGTTGTATCAGTCTGTTCGTACATGGCTACAAAAAAATAAAATGCCTGGGACTGGGAAATTTATAGAGAAAATAGGTTTAATTGGATCACAATTTTTCAGGCTGTACAGGAAGCATAGCAACATTTGCTTGGCTTTTGCAAAGGCCTCAGTAGGCTTCCAATCACAGTGGAAAACCAAGTGTGAGGTTCCATATCACATGGCAAAAGTAGGAGCATGGCAGAGCAAGGGAGGAGGTGCGACACACTTTTAAATTATTCAGTCTCATGAAAACTCACTCACTATTGCAAGGACAGTTCCACATGGGATGATGCTAAAACATTCATGAGCAATCTGCCCCCATAATCCAATTACCTCCCACCAGGTCATACCTCCAGTATTAGGGATTACATTTCAATATGAAATTTGGGCAGGAACACACATCCAAACTATACCACATATTTTACCTATTAAATAAATGTGGAAAAATGTGCCTGTGTGTATTGGCTCCTGCCTTTACAATGTGCTGTTTTACATGTTGACAGCGATGTATGGGTAAAAATTGAGCATTGAGATGAATGAAAGCATGGGGCACATATAAGAGTGATGACATTTGTCAGGTTGTTATTATAGGGAACGTGATGTGTCAGAGAGGAGGTAGAGCAAGGGAGAAACAAGTGTATAGAGAGGGATGGAAATTAAATTAAATAATGAGCATCTCATGCTATTTTACTAAACAGGTAAAATCCTCACTTCAAATAAATGGTAACTAAAGTTCATGAGTATTAAGCTATTCATCTAATGTTCAAATTTAATATTAGAAGTAGTATTTTAACTTCATATTTGACTCCACTGACACTAATCAGCCATGCAGAGAAATTTAAAATAAACAAACAACAACAGACTCTACCTTTACATTGGCATTGCTTCCCTACCCTAGATATATTTTCCATTTCTTGGTAGCAGTAAACAACAGGTTTTATTCTTAATGTGTGTTGTCACACTAATTTCCTCCTTCATCTACTATTAAAAATGTAAAACTATATTAATTATCATTATCTTAAAATATGCCATATTTTGAGTTTTAGCTGTGGGAGAATAATCAGTTTGACAACCACAGCAATAAGAAATGATCATCTAGAAGAGATACAAATACTGAAAAGATGTGCACTATATGTTTCTCAAGGATCTATATGTGTAAACCCTCAGGAAATAGAAATGCAAATGTGGATATCATTAAATTATTATTACAGATGTCTATTCTCCAGTTCTCTCAAAGTTAGATTCTTCCTTATGTTCCCATGGAAAAAAAAAAAAAAAACAGAAACACAAACTATCATCAAATACAATTTAATATCCCTACTAAAATGTATATGCTAAATAAAACCAAAATAGAACAATTCTTTACCAACATATGTACTTGATAGAAATAACTTAGGAATTTTAGCACTCTTATTGAGGGCTTATTCTGCTGCCACTTCACAGTGCAATGTGATAGTCCAGAAAGAATCTAGAGGCCTCCCACTGGAAACAGGAAAGGTGGAAAGCCTGTAATAAATCACTCTTAATTATCAAAAAGAGAATGCATAAAGTGACTTTCACACTCTGGGGTATAAAACACATCAATAATTACCATTAGGCATCCTCTCACAGCTATAATTCGCTCACTTGATTTTGCAGAGTTCTCAATATGCTTGGTTTCCTTGGCTTACTTGTTTCTCTCTCATTATTCCTCTCCCATTGACTCCTCAATTGGCACATTTCCATACTCCCCATTATACTTACAAATAATCTCATTAAAAGAGTTCAGCTCACCAAAGAGCACTTGTTTCATCAAGCATGGAACTGAGATTAAAATCACTGCCCCATGGGCCATATTCAAGAGTTTCAGTAGAAATATACCCTCACTTCAGATTGCTTCTCTGTTGCTAAGTAGATAGACACATTGTTGAGATCAATTATTGATTGTCTAAGCGAGACAACAACAGCTTAAAACATGATGAGAGAATGAAAGGAATACTGCTCGGTGAACTGGCCATTGACTGAAATATCAAGTACCTCTTACATAAAAGTAGTAAAATTTATAATCTAACAGAAATAATATTTCCTATGTTGATTACCTGGGGATATTTATTTAGCATAATATTAAAGACATGTAAAATCTTTTAAATTGTGGGGACCTCAAAGTCCTTGTTAGCCACATAACCAAGGAATTAAAAGATGAAACACTTCTTCATGTTTAAATTTTCATTTCCCATTTTTATATTTTGTTTACTATTTCATTTTGATCCATTTTCTCATCTCACTTTTCAATATCAAGAGAAATTAGATATGTTTGTAAAATGATGATTTTGAGCACATTTCTCTTCCAGAAGACAATGTGCATTTTTTTTTCCTCTGAGAAAGCTCAGCATATGACAGGAAACCTCAGGTATAATTAGAACAAATCATAATTTGAATCCTAATACATATAGGCATTCATTGTATTTAACGCCCTTCAAAATCTAGATTAAAAACATTCTAGGAAACTGCATTTTCTAGAATATAAAATGAGGAGCTTAAAAACAATCATATTAACAGAAATATAAAGTTTTTCAGTTGCTCCTAAGTTATATCATTTTCAGTGAATCATGTAGCTTCACCTGTTCCTTTTTTTATTTTTTTAATTGAGATGGAGTTTAGCTCTTGACACCCAGGCTGGAGTGCAATGGCTCCATCTTGGCTCACTGCAACCTCTGCTTCCTAGGCTCAAACGATTCTCTTGCTTCAGCCTCCTGAGTACCTGGGATTACAGGCATGCACCATGCCAGGCTAATTTTCGTATTTTTTTTTTTAATAGAGACAGAATTTCCCCATGTTTGTCAGGCTGGTCTTGAACTCCCGACCTCAGGTGATCCGCCCACCTCAGCCTCCCAAAGTGCTCGGATTACAGGCGTGAGCCACTGCGCCCGGTCTACCTTTTTCTATAACATAAATATTACAAAGTAAAGTTTTATTGGCACTAAGTGAATGATTTCACAAAGTACTAAAATCAGGAGTATTGTCAGCCCTGGAAGTATTGAGCAGTATCTATCATGAGCACAATTAAGGATCAGGATCTGAGCATATGCCACAGGAGAGAGGCAAGTGTGTGCCAATGCAAGGCACCAGCAGTGCCATGGCGGCTTGTGGACTGCCCCACCAAGCTTGGTGGGGTGAGCTATTAGAGCCTGAAACATAGCCTGTGTCATGGCCTGGTGTTGTGCTATGCCTTTTGCCTTTAAAACAGATAGCTTTGGGTCTGCAAAACGTGTGTTTCTCTGGCTATCCCAGGAGCGAGGTGGAACATTTGTTCCAGAGGTAACATACAAGCTCATAACGATTCTAAAGGAGGGTGTTAATGAAAGAATATCTTACTGTATAATAATGAGATATATGTTTTAAAATATTACGTTTATGTTAAATTATTTTTAAAGTTCAAATATCAGCCTATGAATTATTTTCTTATCATTCATTACTATTTGTGAAACTCTAAGTTAAAACATAAGTTTGTTGAAAGTCTTGGATCATGAAGTTGCTTATTTTGGGGGCACAGTCAGGGATATTTACTGTTTTGGATTAATACATGGGCATGCCTGTGTCACTTTACCCACGCAACTGTCACTCTCACTATTCATTTGGAATTTCACTAATAATCTTTGATAAATTATGTAGTTTAAATATATAAATTAGAAATAGAATAGAAATAGAGAAAGAAGTAATTTCAGTTTTAGGCCCTGCATATTTAGCATAGATAAGTTTATCAAACAATCTTTTTATTTTGAAAAAAGGAAAATAAAATAAAATCAACATTAGTATATAATTACTACTTTGTGAAAATTTATTAATTTTTTGGACAAATTGCACTCCACAAAATCTTATTGGGAGATGTCATTCTATTATTTTTATATTAAATGTGATATAAACTGCTTGCTTTATATAATTACATTTTACCTTTGAAAAATCCATTTTCTTCCTAATTTTCTAAGAATGTGAGCAATGTATACAAATATATCATCAAATTCATTCATATTATAACATATTTATATATGAATAACCCTATCTTATTTATATTCCTATCATAAACTCTACTGTGTATGACATTTTTTGTTGTTTACTATTCAGTTATGTAGTCTATATTTTATAGTAAGCGATAATATTTGATATCAAACTTTTGTCTTTTCATAAAGTAAAATGTAACATTTAATTGTCTATGCTTTGTATCCATGTATTAAATAAGATTTAGCCATGACTTGAAAGTTGGAAAGAATGAATGTCTTGCATTTTCACATTTATTCTCTGATACATGTTTTCAGTTTTACCCCTAGTCATTAGTAAATTCAGATATTGAGTGAACTTTAGTGGTGTACATTTGTCTCAGAAAATGGTCCATTGAATTTACTTTTTAAGAGATCTCAACAGAAAGTAAAGCATTAATAGCAAACTTAAACTCCAAAATAGAAAAAAAAAAGTAATAGAAACATATGTGTTTGTGAAATATTTAAAGAACAAGAAATATCTGTTGCATTCTTTTTGCTATCGCTAATAATTATCCTTATTATGTAATTCAATACAAGGAATTGAAGCGTGAGGAAGAAATTTCAGTTTCAGGACCTGGATATTCAGTTTGTTTGCCAGTCTTCTTAGAAAACAACAACAAAAAAGACAGCAGTTTGAATTCTCTACTAAATGATCTATGAAATCTAGTACCTGATTTCCTATTGTCATATGTGGAACCATGCACATTTTAGAGCCATTTATTTAGAACTAGATAGCATTATTTTGGCCAGCTATAATTTTAAAGTATTCAACAAGCTAATTGTTAGATTGGTGAATAATAGATGTAAGTCATGGTTCATTTGCAATTTAACTTAAAGCTTATATCTGTAGCATTTTACTTTCTATCATAGAGTGACAAATAAATAATTTTGTAAAATGTGTAAAATATAAAAATTATATTCTCTTTGTTTTTAAATATCTATGGGTATGTCTATATCTACCAAGAATGTATGTGCATATAGAAAGTATTAGAAAAGCATGTGTGTATTTAATAAACACTAACATGTCAGATTTGAAAACATGCCTGTATATCACATATTATATGCTTATATCTGATATATATATATTGAGGGCTCTGATCACATTTCAATTATATTACAATGTAAGCAATATCATCCTGAACAAGTTATTTATTAACACTGTCCTCATATATACATGGTATAATAGTGGTACCTATCTCACAAGATTTTTGCAAGAATTGTAATGCTTAATATAGACAGTTTTTTACAAAACAACTAGTGCTGTTGGTCATTATTTTCAATTCGTTTTCTGTTGTACTAAGTATGATTACTCTGTTAGGTGTAATAAGTAATTTTAAAATTCCATTAATATACTATAATTACTAAAGTTACTAATGTAATATAATTAAAGTAATACATTTAGCTAAATACAATTTTTAACTTTACTAGTTTTCTTATGCTTAACCTTTACAAAACATATTCTTCACTCTGGTACTGAAATCATTAAATTGATATACATTTATAAATTAGATATGATTAGTCATGGGTTGAAAAAACAGACCAAAATGATACCCATATTAATTAGTTATTTCAATAGAAAATGATGGCACCTTTTACATAAGATTTGCAATGATTACTGCAATAACCCATCTGTAAAAAGATGAGACATCCTTTCCAACCAAGTACTTTAGCTAAACAGCAGTATCTACTGAGTTTGTTAATTTATAAAATAGTCACAATACAGAAATGTGAGTTTAAGATAATTGTATTTCTTAAAAACATATTTCTTGATTTTTCAATGTATGGGTCAAGTCTTGAATCAACCATTCAAAATGTAAACATACAGAATAAGAATTCTTTTGTTCTATAAGCTTAAACTTTATTATATACTAATATATGACCTTAAAATATATTACCCTCATCAAGAACTTCAATGTAGCTATGATTTAAAATTCTTGAAACAACAAATAAAACTGTTTAATGGGATATCTACTGTATGGGAACATAAAGTGCCATTTTTTTAATCATCATGTTATTCTAATAATTCAAAATTCTAAAAAATGCCTTCTAATATTGTTCTTGCAAGCCAGTAATTCTTTTATCTTCTTATAGACTGGAAATGTACTAAACAAATATATATCAAAAATATCAGATTATCTGACCATATTTTAATTTACACACCCAAATACTAAGAAATCTTTACAAAAATAATTAAAATCTTATTTTATTTAATCTCAATAAAGCAAGTCCATTGTACTGCATGAAGAAAAAAACAATGGAAAAGGATATCCATGAAGAGAATTATTTCTATTGAAAGCTTAAGTGCCTGACAGGGGCCCAGAATAAGATACTTTTAAAAATGGAGAGTCATTATAGTAAGATAAACATGGAAGTTTGCTAATGTACCACCTGTTCTCTGGCACTTCTGCACTTAAGTTATTATTGCAGAATAATACATATTCTTTGCAAGCCTGGCAAAGCAATCTTATCATAAGAGACATATGTTTCATGTCCTTCTCTAAAGCTAATTGATAAGTCATTCAATGGGTATTTGAATTTCCTTGAACAAAATCCATCTTCTTTGTTTACATTTTTGGAAATAAATATGCTGAAAATATTCTCTGTAAGTCACAGAGGTCCAAAAAAAATAACAAAAATTTCCAATTAAGTATGGTATAATTGTGTATAGATAACACAGATATTTTAATAGTCTATCAGTTAAATAAATACTATAAGCAGAAGAAATATTTACATTATATACATGTAAAATGAAAAGCTGATCTTCATATACATTTTGCAAAGTGAGTGATTTAAGTGTTTTCTATACAAAAGTATATGGTCTCATCAAGAAATTTGACTTTTGTACTAATAAACCAGAACAAATAAATTTGCAAAAACATATTGCACTTGCCTTGGAATTTTTATTTTCTCTTCTTAATAACTAGATGCCTTTTTTCTATAAACAGTACATTAGAAATTGAAGAAAGAATACATCTAAAAATTATTTCCATCATTGGAAATCCTTTTAATCAAGACAATAGATAGTACACACTGGGAAATGAACTATTTTTTCAATATTACTTTTACAAAGTTTATTCTAGTTTTATAGAAATATTGCTAACACAAAATTTTCCCAAAGTAGTAAAATTTCTCATTATACTCAATACATCACACATAAATCTGGTCATGCTCCTAAAGAGTTGAAAAAGGCAACCTGCTGTGAGGTAGCAGAATTTCTGAGTGGCGGAATGTCCAGGTTGTAATCTCAGAGCACTGCCGATGGTAGTCATAAAGACGTCATCAATTAATTTCAATGGTCTGGTGGATGCAGTTCATTCATTCATTTATTTTACTGAACTCTTCCTTCATATATGGATTCTTTCAACAAATATTTATGGAGTCTCTGCCATGTGACATGCACTTCTGTAGTCCAGGGAATGGTGATTAAGAAGATGGACAAAGTTCTGCTCTCTTATAGTTTAGACTCTTGGAGAATGCAGACAGAAAACAAGCCCCAAATTAATATGCATGACAACTGTAGATGTTGATAAGGTTTATTCTAAAATTGAAACACGAAAAAATATAATAATGTCTCATGGAATATGACTAATAGACAAGGAGATCAAGATTGAGACACTTGAAAAAAATGACATTTGAGCTAAGAACTGAATGAAAAGAGTAAGCCATGAAAAGAACAAGCCATGAAAAGATCTGGTGGAAGAACGCTTCAAACAGAGGGGATTGCAAGAGCAAAATTCTCAGGCAGGAAGAGCCCTGGAATATTTGTGGAACAGAAAGACTAAGACATTGGTGACTAAGATTGGTAATGTGATTAATGTAAGAAACTCTTGGTAAGCAATTTGGAGGAATTTAAGGTACAGGATGAAAAATTTTGAAAAGGCCCTGTAATTGACTTTAATTAAACTTAAATCACTTACCAAATATTATTCCAAGTTCTTGACCCTTGTCAGAATATTTCTCAGAAATATCTACTGAGACATTATTATGTTCTGGTGAGAAAATGAAGGTTTTAAAAAATTAAGCATTGTCCGCCAAATTTGCATCTCTAATAAATGACAGAGACAGACTATGAACTCACACAGTCTGATTTCAAATCTTGCATACCCACTGGGCTATGTTGCCTTTTGAGTTTTACAGAACATCAAGGCTACATGCAAAAAAGTTTATTATATGGATGTAAGAATAGAGGTAAGGATCCTCATCTGAGACAGTCATTGCTTGGGCTGAAATCATGTATTGTGGAAAAGGTGTTGCTAGAAATGCTAGGCTGTTGTAATAGGTTTGCATTGTAAGAGGCAGAGCCTTTTCAAGACTATCTCCTGTGTTTGGGGCTTGAGTGAGTAAGTATGTGATACTTCTGTTAAATTGGTAGAGGTCTGGGGCATGTCTGGGTCCAGGATCAGCTTTTTGTTTGTTTGTTTGCTTGCTTGCTTTGAGACAGTGTCTTGCTCTGTTACCCAAGCTGGAGTGCAATGGCGTGATCTCAGCTCACTGCAACCTCCACCTCCCAGGTTCAGGAGATTCTCTTGCCTCAGCCTCCCGAGTGGCTGGGATTACAGGGGCCCGCCACCACACCTGAATAATTTTTTGTATTTTTAGTAGAGACGGGGTTTCACCATGTTGGCCAGGCTGCTCTGGAAATCTTGACCTTGTGATCCTCCTGCCTCGGCCTCTGGAAGTGCTGGAATTACAGGCATGAGCCACTGCGCCTGGCCTGAGGTGCTTTTTAAATATCTAAAAAGGAATGTCAACTTAGCAGTAGACACGGGAGTCTGGATGTCATCAGCCTTTGATAAAGACAAAACCATGGCAGTAGAGGGGATCACCGAAGAGGAGAAGATGTGAGAGTTAGGATTGAGGCATAAGTAAAGATGTTTTTAGAGATTAGTGTGAGAGAAAAGATCTAACAAAAGAGACTGAGAGCTTTGGGGTCCCAGTAGAAAGCAAACCAACAGAGTATAATATTAAATAATACAGAAGGAGAAAGTGTTTATGAAGGAGTGGTCTCCTAAAAGGGAGGCCATTGGAAACTGGAGTAAGAGCTATAGAAAGAAACCACAGAAAGATTGATTTAATTGACAAAAGCTGTTTCTGGGGACAGGAAAGAATGAAAGACAAAACAGAATAACATATGGGCAAAATAAATAATAGAAATGCAAAGACAGGAATTATAAATGCCTATTATTAAATGTCACTATAAATTTGATGACTGAAGAGAAAGTAAATTAGAAAAAAATGTGAGATTAAAGAAAGGTTTTAATTATAAATGCCTATTGATAAATGTCACCATAAATTTGATGACTGAAGAGAAAGTAACCTAGAAAAAAAATGTGAGATTTAAGAAAGGTTTTTTAAGGAAACTACCATGTTGGATGTCAATGGGATTAATTCAGTAGAGAAGGGGGAACTGGTGAGTGAGAAGAAATAGGAGACATTCTGGAAAGAAGTCTTTGTGTAATCAATTCTTACAAACCATTTTTTTTCCCCAGAGAATAGCTGTCAACTCAAAAATGGTAAAGGAAAGGGATAGGCATGTGTAGAAAACAATGTTCAAAAGCTTTATTACATGAGGTCCTTAAACTCACACATAAAGACATGTAAATTTTTAAAAATTTTGTTTTAACTATAACAGTAGAAAACTTCAAAAGTTGAATAAGAATATTAGCACAGTTGAGAGGAGGTAGGTACATGCTCACATATTTAAATTGGTGCAGCTTCATCAGCAAAAGTTTGAATTAGCTTACATTAGTGCAGCTTTATCAGATGGCAAATCACCAAAATCTTTCTAAATTAAATCTGCCACACATCTTTTGTCAGAATTTTCCTTTTTAGAAATTTTAGATTTGGAGGAAGAGTCTTACATTTAATTCACATTTAATCTTTTGGAAATCTTTAGGATGCACAGGAAGCTCTTTGGTGAATTTAAAAAAAAAAGCACTTAAAAAAATGTCTATTCCTTCTAGAAAAATCAAATGCAAGTAAAGGAAGGCAAGGCAACCATTTGGAAATGAAACAGTGCCTGGCATTAATTTTTTATTTTAGATGACAGATGAACAGGTTAATGAATGGATAAATGCATAACAGAGATAAAGGCAGGTTTATTATTTATTTTGGATCATGTTGTCCCTAAAATGGTGTATCTATTATTTTAACAAATTTTATATGATGTCAGTGTATCCATGTCAATCAAGTGTATTCAGAAGAAAATATTTATGGCTAAATTATATTATAGCCAATAGATGTGCCATAAATTATTTCATAGCTTTGAGGTGAAAAATAAACTTTGCCAAATATTATTCCAGATAGCCTATGCAAATCTGAAATTCCAGTAGCTACATACAAATGACTCTGCAAGATAGTGTAAATGTCTTTCCTGAAAAGGGTTATTGTGCGTATTTGACAAAAATTAATTGATGCATTCAAAAACCATAAGCAGGTGATAGGTATCTCTCTCTCTCTCTCTCTCTCTCTCTCTCTCTCTCTCTCTCACACACACACACACACATACACACACACACACAGACACACACACACACACACACACAGAATATGAACATCAGAGTAACTGGAGTCAATTACAAATTGACACTGAGCAGTTTGAAATGCAAGAGTAGTGGTGAATTGAAAATATTCCCCAGAGTCAATGAAATGAAATCAGAACACACATTATTTAATGTAGTCCCATAACGTTTGGAACATGCTCTAGAGAAGATATAAACACTTCTTCAAATTCTAATTTGTCTGGTAATATTGACTGGTTTCTTTGCCATTTTAATAAGACAACTGAAGCTACTCTTTTCAATGCCCTTCTCCACAATGTGCATGAGAGGTTATTGCATCTGAGCACTAGGAGGGCATTTTGAATAAATTTGGATATTGGCTTTGCTAAATATATAAGTATCCTATGATTTCTGACTGCTGTACATGCATTTTTCTCAAGTATATGTGATTTTGAATGGACATTCTCTGCAATTTATTTAATGTACTAACATTGACCATAAAATCACTGTATTTTAATGATACTTTAGTGTCTAATAAAAAAGAAATCAAATATTGCATTGTGTCAGTGTATCATAATATCTGGTGCCTTGCATTTATGCAGTTATTTAGAAATATTTTAATTTATTTTGTTCCATAATGTATCATTTTCAATACATGAATGAGACATATAGGGAAGGTACAAATAACATTATGAGGTACAAAATCTCAACAATATTAGACAACTAGCCTCATTTCAAACAGCTAAAAACAAGCATCAATGGTGATACCTCTGTCCTCTGATACTTTTCACTTTCCTTTTAAACAATGAAGTTACTTGTTTTAACTGTGCTTGAAATTTTTGATTGTCTTTAGAATAATAATAATTTTTATTGTTACTATAGCAAGAACAACAACTAATAGACTGTTTTCATCATGATGTACAAAGCTCTTTATAGTCTGCTTTCTGATTGTCCATCTTTATAGTTTATTATTCCTACCTATTTCCCAGTAATACTCTGTTCTCCAGCTATATTGAGCAACTGATAATGAAATTTCACAATTCTTCAGGCTTATACAGGCTGCTACCTCCCTCAGAATCAACCCTTGTTTCAAAGTTTTTTAAACTGTGTATGTTAGTGATTTTTAATATCTAAATTAATAATGACATCTAATAGAAAATCTACATTGAACTCTAGTATAAAATTCTAAATTTGGATCACTACTGTTTTCTCAATAACACCTTGTGGAATCCACTAATATTTAGACAGCATATTGATAAGCTAATAAATCTAAACTTTCGTGGCTCCTTCTTTATAGTGAAACCTTTCTGGGAACTAGATGAAGCTTAGAAATGTGTTCACATGCTATTTTTAAATAATATCTAATAAAGAAGAAACACCTATTAAGCCGAGCCCTGTATTCTCTGTTCTGTTCTTCCTCTTGGAGGATTTGCCAATTCATGTCTTATAAAGCCGTAGAGGAGACAGCTATTAATATGCAGAGTATTCCACAAGAGTAACCAAAGTCACATAGACATAGAAAGTGGCACTCCAGGCTCTCTAGGAAGCCAGGACATAAAGATCCAAGATCTTGAATTTAAAAAAGGAAGAAGCAATAATGAAAACTTGAGCTTTTCTGTAGAGACATTTGCTGATTGTTAAGCTTTGCATGATGTGAAATAAAGAAGCCAAAAATAAAATAAAAGAAAAAAAAGTAAAGAAGAATTCAGAGTAGACATATATTGCCAAGGGGACTAATATTGGAGGTTAGAATTCTGAAAAGAGGGTGGTTTTGAATACAAACAACAAATAAATAAAATTTAAAAATAAAATATAAAATTGAGTATGGATACCACAGGGAAGATATAATTGAGAGAATGCTTCCAATTGAATTTCTCTCATGCACAGTATCTTGCATTCATCAAAAAATTTCAAGATTAATGTGTAATACCACACAAAAGACCAAAGTATAAAACAAAATGGCTGGGCACGGTGGCTCATGCATGTAATCCTAGCACTTTGGGAGGCCAAGGCAGGTGGATTGCTTGAGCTCAGGAGTTCCAGACCAGTCTGAGCAACATGGTGAAACCCCTTCTCCACCAAAATGCAAAAAATTAGCTGTGTGTGGCGGTAAGCGCCTGTGGTCCCAGCTACTCAGGAGGCTGAGGCACAAGACTTGCTTGAACCCATGAGGCGGAGGTTGCAGTGAGTTGAGATGCACCAATACCTTTCAGCCAAACTTAAATTTGTTCAAGATATTTGAGTTATAAAAAGCAGAGTTAACACTAACAGTGTTATTAACAGTGCAATAAAATGGAGACTATTACCATAGAACAGAAATAAATAGAAAAAAATCAAATGGGAATTCTAGAGCTAAAAAAGTTTGAAATAGATCTAACAATTCATCAATCATCTTAGATGATAATTTCATTATCTGAAAGTTACATCAATAGAAAACAACCAAAGAGAAGTACAAAAAGAAAAAAAAAAAGAAAGAAAATACAGACAAAAAAAGGCATAAAATCAGGTTACCAGCTTTGGCAAACAGAACATAATTCCACTGGGCTACTTAGCAACATACAGTAAAATAAAACTTTCCTTGTAGCTACTCCACTGGAGCAAAGGCTCTTAGTGATGTTGGACCATCGTTCCAACGAATTTTTAAATTATTTCATGAAGGGATTGTGCATTAGCCTCTCTTAATGGAACCTGGTCAGCCATTGAGTTGATTTGATGAATCCATTCCAGTATCCCTACTTTTCTGAATCTTTTTACTTCTCATTCAATATTCTGTGAAGACATGGAGGAGAATGGTTAGGGAAAGATTTTCCTAACCAGACTTACTGTTTTCAAATTCTTCTGGGGTATTTACCACTTTCCTAATCTCAGGAAACTTATTTAATAACCTCAGGGAAACTCAGTTTTTCACCTGCATGAAAGATAAAAAATACAACCCACATGATAACTGTTTGGGAAGGGCAGAATAAGTTAATACCTGCAAAGTGATAAGAAATTTACTCACATATTCTAAGATCTGAATACTTCGGTATTACTTTTATGATCTTTTTATCTACATTCTTAAGCACAATATTTGGAATCTAAATATTTTAAATAATGTAAAGACATGTATAGCACTTGTTACATTGAGGCATTTTTCTAACACTTTGCTATATTAACACATTCATGTCTCAAAACAACTCTGCAAAGTGGATAACTCAAGTATTCCTTTCCATAGCCCATGGCAATGAAAATAATAGAAAACATAAGAATAGGGAATGGTCAGAAACCGTGCTCAGTATGTTTATGTGGGGGTTGAACAATGAGAACACATGAACACAGGGAGGGGAACATCACACACCTGAGCCTGTTGGGGGGATGGATGTCAAGGGGAGGGAGAGCATTAAAACAAATACCTAATGCATGCATGGCTTAAAACTTAGATGATAGGTTGATACATGCAGCAAACCAGCATGGCACATGTATACCTATGTAACAAACCTGCTCGTTCTGCACATGTATCCCAGAACTTAAAGTAAAATAAAATTTAAAAGAAGAACGTAGTGGAATTAATCTTTTCTTTACTAGTTAATTTGCCTCTGAATGATCATAAAAGAAGAACCTATCATTGTAAAGATAAATGCACTGGTAACAAGAGTGAATATGTTCAGTACTGTGGACTGATATATTTAAATTTTTTAATGTTACTTGAAAGCCACTTCTTATTACATGTACTTTCGGCAGTTGTACAATAGCATCATTTCCCAATAAGAAAGATTGTGATGTATAAATACAATAAAGGTATGTTACAAGTAATGGACATATGAATAGAGATGACTCTAAAAGTTCACATGGAGAGATAAAAATGTAAACAACTGGAAAAAAAAGAAACGCAAATCCTTGTGCTGCCACGTTAGCTTCATAATAACAGCATTCTAATGTATCTGAACCATGAGTGACTCCAGTGCTGGGCAGAAGCTGACTTTTCTCATCTTATGAGAGCCAATTTGGGGTGTTCCTTCATATTTTGGGATAACTGCAGAGACAGCAGGTTGGTAGCATAAATTTGGTCTTGGAGAAGTATTTACTTCAGATAAAATGGAAGGTGATACAATTCAAGAAATTCTACATTAGAATGCAAATTGTAAAGCATTTACCTGCATACTACTGAAGGTAATGTTGTATAACTTAAAAAATATAGATATGTATTTATTTTCTGAGTGTCTTCAATAATAGATGGAACAAAACAAACAAATACATGCAAAGAAACTTTCACTCTACATTTCTATTGCAGGGTATATAATGAATTGTTTTCAATCTGTTATGAAAGTTAGATATCCATAACAATTTTATCGGCGGGGTGCAGTGGCTCATGCCTGCAATCCCAGGACTTTGGGAGGTGAAGGCGGGTGGACCACCTAAGGTCAGAAGTTTGCGAACAGCCTGGCCAACATGGTGAAACCCTGTCTCTACTAAAAATACAAAAAAAAAAAAAATTAGCCTGGCATTGAGGCAGGCACCTGTAGTCCGAGCTACTCTGGAGGCTGAGACAGGAGAATCACTTGAACCCAGGGGTCTGAGGTTGGCAGTGAGCCAATATTGTGTCACTGCATTCCAGCCTGCCCAACACAACAAGACTCTGTTTCAATTTTAAAAACTAATAAATAAATAAATGTCATTGTTAAATACTGTTTTAATTCTAAACCCAATTTATCATCATTAGAAATGTGCTTACATATAGTCAAGAATGACTGAATTTTTCTTGTTAGGAATTTGCTTCTACATAGGCTAGACAGGTTAGAGAGGCCTAAAATAGAACACATTTTATTTGTATTTCAAAGATTTTGTGTGCTAGTTTAATATATATATTTTAAAATATCTTATTAACCTATTCCTTATTTGGTTCAGTTTGGAGAATTCATCTCTCCACATAAAAAAGTCAATAAACAAAATTTTCAAGTGCTCCTCAGTGTTTCAAAATTATGTTTTAGTACAAAATCATCTGAAACTTCTCACAAAGTTAGGTACTTCCATTTCTGTTTGAGACTTCGTCAAATATTGTAATATTCAAAATAACAGAGAAAAATGTACCCTAAAAGCATACTAAGCAATAGAATGCTGTTGAAGGTGTGGAAGTTTCTCTCAGACAAATTAATTGAGGATTCAAGTGTGCAACATCTGCTTGTTGGTCTAGACAAATTAAGAAGTCCTAAGTTTCAAGGAATAAGGCCTGAAAAGAGGTAATATTTAACCTCAAATAATAATCTGAGACCTGAGAGGGCAGAAACAGGGGTAAATATTTATATAAGAGACTCATAAACTTATAAAAGACTTTACTTTTTATATCCTATTCCACCCAAGTGTTACATGACAATTTCAGCATTAAGATGTGAAACCACCATGTAGCTATATAGAGCAAATGGTGCCCAAGTGACTTGAAAGTATTAATACCTTTTCCAAAAGAATAAGTGCATGTCATCAAAGGTGCACTGAACTTTTACTCAGGGAGTTCATTCCTGGAAGACTCTGATTACTCAAAAGAATTATGGGGCCAAGTCGTGATGGTTTTGGAGAGCAGCCTAGTCTGAAATTGATCATTTAAGAAAACCAGTAATACTATTTAAGATGATAGTGAAGGACTCATCTTAATACCAATATATACTCGGTAAAACTATTATCCAAAGAAATATCGCAGTAATGTGCAAAGAATCAGTTGATGGTAAGCTCAAATAATAAAATAGTAAAACAATATTAAAGTGCATTAAAAGGAATGTGTTCAAAGGGTGACTATACAAATCTTACAAAATTACACAGCAGAAAAATAGTAGCATAATATTTAAGACATATATATTTATTGATATCTTATAAAATATACAAGCAATTTAGGAATAACAAGTTGAATATAAGCTAGAATATGAGCATCACTAATAATTTACTTTGATACAGTAAAATATGACAAAATCGAGTAAGCTAAAAATAGATTCACATCTTTTGCTGAGTAGTACACTTTCAATTTTCCTGGGGCTGTGACTGCTTTTCTGTGAAAGACTGACATCTCTTCTATCTCATTCTAAGGGAAAGGGAGTGTTTGATGTCCTAAGAATTAGAAATCAATCTTGGGTAAGATCATTGTACAAATGAATACTTTAATATTTTTCTAGGTGGAGCTATGTGAGAGTTTCTGCCTGAATTTTAGATTTTTACAAAGCTATATAAGCAGAGGTAGATTAGTCTCATCTTGCCTTGGGTGTCATGATATTTCTCCTCATAGGAATATCCTTTTCCTTCCAACAGTTTTTGTGCCAGAACAGGGCATGGGCTTTACAAATGAATTTGTTAGTTGATATATAATGTTTTCATTTGTCTTCATAAGAAATCTGTACGGTTTATAAGTAACTGAGTAATTTGAAAACTACCTCAAATTTATCAAATAAACCAAGCTTCCTATTCATATCCAAAGAGCTAAGTTAAATTTTACCTGAATATATTGCATATAATGCAGTTAAATATACCTAAAATCAATACCAAAAAGAAAATCGATCACCTGGATGAAACTATTAGTTGGACCAAAAATAGGCAACTTAAAAAATACTTTATTCTTAGGATGCTTATCCCAATTCTCTCTTGCCTGGAAACATTCTGATCAATTCAACTGAATCAAGTTACTAGATTTTTTTTTAATTATTATTCCTTAATAGGAAATGGGGAGATTTGTTATTTCTCTTTGTGGCAGTGTATTTTCTCTCTGTTTAAAAATGAGGTCCTTCAACGTGAAAGTATAAAGTGAGTAAAGAGTTTTTGAACTGACCAGCACTGCTTAGGTCTCTATTAGATAAAAGGATTTAAGGATTTATGATATTGTTACTAGCAAGTGACATACCCTGGTCAGAAAATGAAAGTCTAATCCACCAGAGTGGAACCTCTGGTTGATGGAAAAAGAGTCTTGACAGAAAACCATCTCACAAGGTTCCTGATGGATACTTGAACCCATCCTGTGTTAATACATCCTGTGGTTATTTCCCTGTTGGCATGTGCTTTTAATTCCTACATTGCTTCCTATAATGGTAACTATAACGACTTAAATGGCACTGAAGAAACTCCTGGAAGTGCATTTCCTTAAACAAGAAATAAATAAATGATAAAAACAATTCCTGGGATAGGCTAATTTAACCTCTTTCAACTTGCCTGTTTAGCCTCTGCAGAATACGTCAGGATCCTGGAGAATAGCAGTGGATTGTCATAAAGTTAACCACATGATGAACTCAATTGCAGTTGTTCTTAACCGTGTAGTTTACTGACTGAAGAAAATCAACATAGATTTGTCAATCGGCAAGAAATTTGGAAACTTTTCTTTGGTCTGTACCAGTGGGTTGTGAACACAGAAAGCAACATGCTTTCTGCTGGCAAGTTTAACAATATCCTTCTGTGTTTTACTTAATTGCTATATAATCTCTCTACTCTGATTATAATTTTACTACCAAATTCCAAGATAATCTTAATATCCCAAAAGACATCTTTGTCCATGTATTGATGATGCAATTCTGATAGGAATGGTTAGGCAAAAAGTAAATACACCCTAGATTTCCGGGAAAGACATATGCTTACAAGAAAATCAAAGATAAATTTGTAACACATCCTTGTGCTGCTACATAACGATGTTCATTAGGTTTCGCTATTTGCAGACTGTCAAGAGACACCCTCCAAATTGAAAAGCAAGTTGCTTTTAAAAAAAGAGGTACAACATTGATAGTAACCGTGGATTTTTGAAGCCAAACTGCACCACATCTACAATGTCATCTGCTACCTAGGTTTATAATTTAATCTGCTGCATAAAAGATATCTGTCAGGAGCTCAGTTGAACAGGGAGAAAGAATTAAGTCGTCATGTGTTGGAATAACTGATTAAAGCAAAACAAAAATGAAAGAGTTAAGTTTTAAATCAGTGACTACGATGCTTTGATAAGATTCTAAATCCAGAGAACGTGCCTTTCCCCTTTGAACAGTGCTGCAGTAGAGGGTAAAGAGTGAGGGCAGGCCTGGCGCGGTGGTTCACGCCTGTAATCTCAACATTTTGGGAGGCTGAGGCCCGCGGATCTCCTGAGCTCAGGAGTTTGAGAACACTCTGGGCAACATGGTGAAATGCCATCTCTACTAAAATGAAAAAAAATAGCTGAGCGTAGTAGTGCCTGTCTGCAGTCCCAGCTACCCAGGAGGCTGAGGCACAAGAATCGCTTCAACCCAGGAGGCGAAGGTTGCAGTGAGCCGAGATCGTGCCACTACTCCAGCTTGAGCGACAGAGCGAGACTCCCTCCTCCCACCCCCTCACCAAAAAAAAAAAAAAAAAAAATTTTCTTTTCTTTCCCCTTACAAAGGTCTCAGCAGAGGCACCTGAAGAGGACCTCAGCCCAAAGCCTCAGATAGGGAGGAACAGGGTCAAGGAAAGTAGATTCATGTGCACGGCTGGCGAGGGGATCCTGAGTCCTTGACTACATCTCTCGAGAGACTGCAGTGTACTGGCTGCGCACGAAGCACGGAGTGCGCACGGAGCAAGGCCTTTCCTGTGAGGCCTGCTAGGAAATACCTTTGCAGACGGTTAGGAGACCCCTTCCAAATTGAAGAGCAAGTTGCTTTCAAAAAACAGGTACAGCATTAATAGCATACTGCAGACTTTTGTAGGTCTATAGTCCGGCCTGTAAGTTTTAAACCAGGAGCTAGACTGCTTAATATAAAAAAAGATGGTCATTTTAAGACAAAGTAAATTAATGGTACATCCCCATCACCAACAGAATTCTGTTCTGTTCCGTTAGTTTCAATAATAAAACGTTTTTAGAGCCGCTTTATATTTTCTTAGCTCTTTATACTTACAAGTTCACTTGTTTCTTGTATGACATGGACTAAGCCATGTTGTATCACTGGAAAATGTCCATCCATCTCTCAGCCAAGGCCTCAATGTTATCTATTCACGAGAGCAATTCCTGACCTTATTAAAAAAGAAAAGTTATGTAGCTGATGATCTATTTTCCCTAAATGCTTTATCATAGTGCTTCAAAATTTGTATAATGCCTTACTTTAGCTGCTCAAAAATATTTCTATGTGGTTCAAGCAAGGAAAAACAAAATTGTTGTATAGAATGTGAACGTTGAAAGCAATATAATATTAAGTCGTTTCTAGTTTAAAATAAGATGTAAATAAAAGAAATACAAAAATATAGTCTATAAAAACAAAACCTAAACAAAAATAACATTTTCTACATTAGTCAATAACTAGGCTATGCAGCAGTAAAATATAAACCTTGGGATCTCCGTGGCTTAACCCTATTAAGTTCTATTTCTTGCTAATCATTAAAGTTCTTTAAAGCAGGGGAAAAGAAAGCTGGAAGGTCACATACTAGATATTAAATGCCTTTGTCTGGAAATGACACATTTATTCTCAGTGTTCACTGGCCAGAACTGATCACATGACTCAAAATCTAAGGGGCATGAAAAATGGAGGAAGGGAAGAGAGCATATGGAAATTTGATAGAAGTAAAAGTTTCTGTCACTTATTTGTTTATATTACTCCAATATTTTTCTAATACTAAGAAACTAAATCATTTGCTTGTTTATATTAAATTAAATTTTATAATGTCATTCATTAAATAAAAGACATTATAGAATTATGAAAGCAAATGTATTACTTTAGAATTATAAAGTAATTGGGAATTTTGGATTTAAAATTGAGAGGGAGAAAGAAGGTGTTGGTAACATAGCATTTAAGATTTTCGTTTAGTTCCCACCAGTAGTTTCAATGAAATGTTCTCATTTGTACAAGCTAAAGTGTTGGAACAGAGCTGGATATAAACCTTTATAATACAGACTATTATATAACAAAAGCTATACTGGGAGCTCAGACTTTCCGAGGTATAAATCAAACTGTATAATTCCAGGAAATAACTAAAGGATACAGTACTATTTCTTTAGGAAAACCCAAAAGTAAAATGGGTATGAGTATGAGTAACTTTGTTACTTACTAGGCGCTTGATCAGACAAGCAAGTCAGCTCTCTGAGCTACATTCTTGCCGTGTCAACTTTTATATAACTGCAAATTATATCAAACTATGTGGTGTACAGAGTCTTTCTGAGTAATGAATAAATTAATGCTTGTAATGCACCACAGCATCATATACAATGCTATGTTGTTAATGAGGATAAAAATTATTTAAAATTTCATCTTTAATAGTTTTAAGACAAATTTAAACGAAAATAGTGAAAGGGATCTACAGTAAACACATGGTAAAATAAGAAATTGTTATTGCTTTTCACCACCAAGATAATGATAAATATATTGGAATTGAAGTTAAAGATGTGAGAATGGCACTAGTAAATGAATCCTAAAACTTCAGCAGCAGTAATTCAATCTTATTCAGTCTTTGGAACACTAACATAAGTAAGTTAGTTTTAAAACAATGGTGGAGGCTCCTAAAACAAAACATGCAGTATTAAAATTTGATATATTTACTTTCATAAAACCTCAACTAAAAACGTGTCATACTGTATTTAAGTTTGAAACTGTTTAAAATTGTAACTTCAATTTTCTTGAAGTTACAATATGACAAGAATACCATCTTAGTAGGCTATAATGGGTTCTTTCTTTGAGGGAATCAATGGATACTCAGGTGCATATAAAATGTGTCTCTCTCTGACCTAAGAATAGCACTTTTCTTTTAACTGAACACGCAAGTTTTATAATAAGCTCAAAAAAAAAAAAATAGAACCTATTGAAGTTACATGGAAATGAGTTCACATTGGAAACACATGAGTTAGAGCTTAAGCTTTTAATTTACAGCTATATAAATCAATAAAATGCTTTTTTAAGTTTGTCTGTGACACATTCCCTGCACATTTTTTTTTCCTATGATAAAAAAAAATTCCTCATTTATATGATGCAAAATTTTGGTCATGCTTATAGGAGCATATATTGGCTTCAACCAAATTTTACTTAAGCTTTTATTTAAAAAATTTGTCAAATCACAGTCTTTCCTTTAAAAGTTGAGCTGTTTTTAACTTTAAAGCCTTTTCAAATATTTTAATTTACATACAAATAAAAGGTTAGAATATGCAGTAAATGGCAGGGCGAGGTAGCTTATGCTGGTAATCCCAGCACTTTGGGAGACTGAAGTGGGCAGATCACAAGGTCAGGAGTTCGAGACCAGCCTCACCAGCATGGTGAAACCCCATCTCTATTAAAAATACAAAAATTAGCTGGGCATGATGGCTTGCACCTGTAATCCCAATTGTTCAGGAGATGGCATCCTGCTGTAACCCCAGCTACTATGCATTTATGGAGTATCCTATCATAATTTAATGAATACAACTTCTATAAAATGTTTCATGTACAGTTAAAAACCCCATAGCTTTGATAAATTATTCTCTAGATAGCTGTGTACTTATTGATTTTGTTAAAACCGTATTGAAAAACTGGATTTCTGGGATGTGTCAAATGAATTCACAAAGAACATACTTAAGAATCACGTGTCCAAAACTTGGAAATGTTACACCAAAATTGTCACACTAGAAAATGAAAGGAAAATATAAATTTGATAAAATGCAGCTTTTTTTATTTAAAAGTATTTAGAAAGAGACCCCAAACTGTAGTTATTTTATTAAGCAAGAAGTGTAAAATTTTTTTACTACTTGATTACGTTTTTAATATTTCTCATATTATATTTTAAACATGTTAATACCATGGCTTTTATTAAAAATCACAAAAAATGCCTTTGGAATAGCAGCAAAATCTAATGAAAAGTAGATTAAATAAAGAGTAAAACAATTTTGTTTTCTAGACCTGAAGTCCAGTTCCTAATAGCTATATTTACTCAACAAGATACATATTTACTCAACAAAATATTGAAACTGTAATTTCTAGCTTGTGAACTAAGACTAGCCTGATTGAAGTATACATCCTAATCAACATGAGGATATTTTGTAGGCCATAAATGAGTAATATCTTCTCTTTATTCATGAATACCTGTAAATGTCCCATCCCTATCAGACACACGTAAGAGAGAAGAGTGAAACAAATATTCATCCTGTCAAAAAAGGGACCAGAGTAGGTTTCTAAAAATTAAATAGGGATGCTTTAGAAATAATAACAGAAAGTCACATACCAAATCAAACAAGAAATTCCAACAACAGGAAACGTTCAAGCCTATGCTATCCATCTAAGGAAAAAGGTAAAGTATATTGATAAAAGTTCAAGATGAAATTTTATAGTAGTCAGACTCAGAAAAGAAGAAAGTCCAAGAAATAGAATTGTTCAAATGGGAAATGGCTTCCAGCCATTCTATAAATATATTACAGGTATCAAATATAATGGCCACCAAGTTGAGATGTTTATGACCGAAAGAAGTATATTTTAAAATCTTTAGTGGTGAATGGCGTCTATTTGTATGTATTTCAGTGTCTACAATATAAAAAGACATATTGACAGTCTTCATAAAAATAAACTTCCATTTAAAACATCCTCAAATATGATAAAATGTAAGTTTTAACAGATACATATATATATATATTTAAATTGCACACAGTAAATAAGCTTCAAACATGAGATTTTAAAATTAAAACCATATGCATTATAATTCAATACTTAACACAAGACATTGTCATGTGTTTCTTACATTACAAATGATATGTTTTTGTAGTAAAGCAGCTGCTTCTTAATAATACAACAACAAATTGTTATCATAAATAAAAGCTTTTGAAACCAGATCAAATCTATTTTTTAAGAATCTATTTTATCTAAAACCAAAAGCTTTTAAGCTAAAATATCAGGAATAAAATAAACTTCAAAGTCAAAGTATAACAAAAATACAAAATGAAATATTAGCTAAGTCTTTATATAAGAAGAATAAATTAAAGTTGATATTATCTGTCAACAGTTTTCCACAATGACATGGGTTCTTTATTATAATATGTGAATTATATTTGAAAATACTTTTCTAAGGTAAAAATTTAAATGTACATTCACAGGAAATATCTAAATGCCTAAGACGACTTAAACAATTGGAAAATTAGTTGTAGTTATTCATTCATGTTAAGACTAAGATTAAATTTTTCCTGCAATATTCATGGATTGTTAAAAAAAAAGCGTTCTTGACAAATTAAATTGTGTTTTCATTTTTGCTTTTGCTCATGCTTTGGTAATTCTGGATATTCACAAAAGGCTTTGTATTTATAAACAGCTTATGACCTCCCTAGACAACTGAATTAAGGAAGCAGGGAAACATAAAAGTATTACAATTCATTACCGCAAACATTTGCAGAGGTTGAAAAGTGAACACCAGACTTTAAATAGATGGTGTATTTTCGATATATTTAAATACCTGACAACCAAGCCAGAATGCCCACTGCATTTAGCAGGCAAGCACCCAAACAATGTTTGTACTATGATACTCTCCAACTTAATATCCTTTATACAATCCAATACTAGAGTTCAAATAAATTGAAAATAAAGTATTGTGTCTTGATACCTATGTGTCACATTTTTACTGTCTATGTCCTTAGCATACAAAATTGTGAGATTACATACTTTATTACTAAGAAATCTTAGAACTATTTAATAGAGCACATGTGCCTTACAGCAGATGATACAAGAGAGATATTGACTTTTCTCCATTTCTGTATCCAATTTTATCCAATCAGTTTATATAATTTTTTCCTTAGAAAACCAAAATCATAACATTTTCTCTCTCTTTTTTTACTGACATTAATTTCTTACTTCAAATCTCTACTGCCTTATCTTCAGAATGTACTCCTTTTTCACTAGTTCTCATGCAGATTCATGCAGATTATTATTTTCAGGCACTGCCCATGGGAGTAATGGGTGAAGGAAAATAGCCCTTCTTGGTCTGTCTTCTATACAGCAGCTAGGAAATAAAGTCTTGAAAAATCAGGATGAAAAGCCTTTTAGAATAACTTTAGTGTTTTATTACATTAAAAACAAACAAGTTAATTTCTTTCTGTGGCTTTATTAATAATACTGTTATAGACTGAATGCATGTGTTCTCCTAAAATGTGTATGTCAAAACCTAATCCTCAATGTGATGGTATTTGGAAATGCAACCTTTGGGATGTGATTAATTCATAAAGGTGTATCCTCATGAATTGGATTAGTGCTCTTTATGAAAGAGCTCAAAGAGCAATTCCTCACCCCTTTGCCAGTGAAAAAATGGCCATCTATGAAACAGAAAGAGTGCTCTGACCAGACTCTGAAACTGCCAGTGCTTATTTTTGGATTTTCTAGCTTCTAGATCTATGAAAAATAAATTTATCTCATTTATAAGCCCCCCAGTTTATGCTATGTTTGCTATAGCAGCTCAAAAAAAAACAAAGACAACCCCTCCCCCTCACACAGATACACACTTTAAAATATATACATTATTTTCAATGCTTTCTGGTAAAGTACCTGGTTAATTGATGCATGTCATAGTCAAGAGTGGCGGTAGGGGATGTATTAGATAAATCATTTTCAAATAATTTTCTGATTGAAATTTTAGGTCTTTGAAAATGGTATCACTCAAAACTAACCCACTCCTGCAAAAAGAGTAGATTTAGAGTTTACTACAGTGTTCACTCAACAAGCCGCATAAAACCACATGCAAATTTTCTCCCAAACCACATATAGTTTATATTAAGTCAATAAAACTATTGGTTGTATTTCTCAATATCTACAATTAGGTTCCCTGAATTCAAAAGCTAAGAGCTGCCTCTGCCTTGAGTTACCCATCTCCCATATATGAAGTTATTTTTGACCATATATTTTGATAGTTGATTCATCAGGGTTGAATGATGTAGACTTAAAATTAATGCTTGGAGAAAAACACTTGCTTCCATGGAGAAATGTTACATGCCAAGCCCAACTCAGACATTGGGAAATTAATCATCTCCTTCTGAAGAACTATGTTGCATCTCACCTTTCTTTTGCTTGTGATTCTTCTCCCAGTAGCTCCCCACTGACAAAGTGAACTGGCCACTTCTTTGATTATGTTGTAACACTCAATATTCTGGTTTCAGGTGATGTGCTTCATTCTAGTCCTCTAGTATTTTATAATGTTAGCTTCATGTACTACCTTGCCACTCCATTACTTTTCCTTAGCAATTTCTAAACTGAAAGCTATCCTAATAGATCTACTACACAATGTTAGAATCCTTTCCCATTGACTGCTAGTATAATTTCTCCCAGTTCCACATCAAGACTTGAATATCAATCTAATTTCCATCCACTGTTTTGAGTATCAGAGTGTTTGTTTTTCAAGATATGTGAGCTACAACAGCAACTAAGCAATATTCCAGGAGGACCTTTTCTGTCAGTTTTATTAGGCTTATGGTTTTGCAAGCTGTACAAGAAGTATGGCACTGACATCTGCTTGGCTACTGGTAGGAGCCTCTGGTTGCTTCTCCTCATGGCAGAAGGTAAAAGAGAGCCATAGTACAGAGATCACATGGGGAAAGAAAAAACAGAGAGAGAGGGGAGAGAAGTTCCAGGATCTTTTTAACAACCAGTTCTCACATGAACAAATAGAATGAGAACTCACTCACCACCTTCTCATGTAGAACATTATTCTATTCATGAAGTTTCCAACTCCATGACCCAAACACCTACCATTAGGCTCCGCCTCGAACAGTGGAGACAAAACTCAGTGTAACATTTCAATGAGACAAACATCTGGACTATAGAAACTGGTTTGGGGCAATAAAGACAAAAATAAGTATGTGCTATGTTTAGGAGTTTCCTGTGATGGTTTGCTACACATTTCTTTTAAGATGATTTTTCTGGTTTAAACATTGCTTGTCATCTTGCATTGAAGAAACCATGCTCCAGATTTAGAGTTCATATAGATTACAGCTTCCTCAGGATACTTCTGGGATTCTTTTTTTAGAAATTGTTCCAGCATATTCATTAATAGTAATAGCCCCCCTTTAACTCCCTAGAGTTTAGTTTGAGTGCTAGATTACCTGATCACTAAATAGCTCTAGGCTTCATTCACTCTCGCAAATGTCCCAAGTTTCACACGTCACCATAAGCATGACCAACTGCTTCCATGGCACAATTGTGTGGCTAAAATTCTCTTGGGAAGAGAATTGCACAGAGAGAATGGCACTACAATTCTCTGGACAAGACTCCTCCATTAATGAACTCTCACTTGTATCCAGACAAAACTATATAAAGACAAAGCTGTCAGGTCTATGGGGAAACTAATTTCTTCTCACTGGAAGGATCACATACTTCTTTCCATAAATCTCAGAAGCAACACACCTTTTCTTCTCTTTTTTTTTTTTTTTTTTGTGAGGTCTGAGGTAATTTGCCATACTCAAGTAGAGATGTTTTACTAAGTCCTTACTTTGACTGGATTTCCCAGGATATAACCAGTAGCTGTCAGCCATGCCTTTCCTTGAAAAATGCACTTGATATGGTTTGGCTCTGTTGTCATCAAATCTCATCTTTAATTCCCACATGTTGTGGAAGGTACCTGGTGGGGGGTAATTGAATCATAGGGGCAGGACTTTCCCATGCTCTTCTCATGATATGAGTAAGACTCACAAGAGCTGATGGTTAGTATATGGGGAAGTTTTCCTGCACAAGCTCTCTTTGCCTGCTGCCATCCATGACTTGCTCCTCCTTGCCGTCCGCCATGATTGTGAGGCTTCCCCAGCCATGTGGAGCTGCAAGTCCAATTAAATCTCTTTCTTTTGTTCAATTGCCCAATCTCAGGTATGTCTTTATCAGCAGTGTGAAAATGGACTAATACAGTAAATTGGTATCAGTAGAGTTGAACATTGCTGAAAAGATATCCAAAAAAGTGGAAGTGACTTTGGAACCGGGTAGCAGGCAGAAGTTGGAACGGTTTGTAGGACTCAGAAGGAGACAGGAAAATGTAGAACTGTTTGGAATTTCCTAGAGACTTGCTGAATAGCTTTGACAAAAATGCTAATAGAGATATGGACAATACGGTCCAGGCTGAGGTGGTGCCAGATGGAGAAGAGGAACTTATTGGGAACTGTAGCAAAGGTGACTCTTGTTATGTTTTAGCAAAGATAATGGCAGGATTTTGCCCTGCCGTAGAGATTTATGGAACTTTGAACTAAAGAGAGATGATTTAGGATACATGGCAGAAGAAATTCCTAAGCAGCAGGCATTCAAGAGGTGACTTAGGTGCTGTTAAAGGCATTCAGTTTTAAAAGGGAAACAGAGCATAAAAGTTTGGAAAATTTGCAGCCTGGCAATGTAATAGAAAAAAAAATTCCATTTTCTGAGGTAAAATTCAAGCCAACTGCAGAAATTTGCATAAGTAACTAGAAGCCCAATATTAATCCTCAAGACAATGGGGAAAATGCTTCCAGAGCAAGTCAGAGGTTTTCATGGCAGTGCCTCCCATCACAGGTCCAGAAACGTAGGAAAAAAAATGGTTTCCTGGGCCAGGGCCAGTGTCCCCATGCTGTGTTCAGCCTAGGTTATTGGTGTTCTTCACCCCAGCCACTCCAGCCCTGAGTAAAAGGGGCCAAGGTACAGCCTGGGCCACAGCTCAGAGGGTGCAAGCCCCAAGCCTTGGCAGCTTCCATGTGGTGTTGAGCCTATGGGTACACATTAGTCTAGAATTGAGATTTGAGAACCCAGAATTTAGAGAATGTATGTAAATGTCTGGATGTCCAGGCAGGAGTTTGCTGCAAGGGCAGGGCTCTCGTGGAGAACCTCTGGTAGGGCAGTGTGTAAGGGAAATGTGAGGTTGAAGTCCACACAGAGTCCCTACTGAGGCACTGCCTCGTTTAGCTATGAGAAGAGGGCTAGTGTCTTCCAGACCCCAGGATGGTAGATCTACCTACAGCTTGCATCATGTGCCTGGAGAAGCTGCAGACACTCAACAGCAATGCGTGAAAGCAGCTGGGAGGAAGACTGTATCCTGCAGAGCCACAATGGTGAGGCTGCCTAAGACCATGGGTACCCTTCTCTTGCATCAGCATGACCTGGATGTGAGACATGGAGTCAAAGGAGATCATTTTGGAACTTTATGATTCGACTGCCCTGTTGGTGTTTTGACTTGCCTGGGGCCTGTAACCCCTTTATTTTGGCCAGTGTCTCCCATTTGGAATGGCTATATTTATTCAATGCCTGGACCCCCATTGTCTTTAGGAAGTAATAGTTTGCTTTAGATTTTACAGGCTCATAGGCAGAAGAGACTCGACTTGTCTCAGATGAGACTTTAGATTGTGGACTTTTGAGTTAATGCTGAAATGAGTTAAGACTTTTGGTGACTGTTGGGAAGGCATGATTGGTTTTGAAACCTGAGAGCATGAGATTTGGGAGAGTCCAGGGGCAAAGTGATATGGTTTGGCTATGTCCCCACCCAAATCTCATCTTTAATTCTCATGTGTTATGGGAGGGACCTGGTGGGAGGTAATTGAATCATGGGGGCAAGTCTTTCCCATTCTGTTCTCGTGATACTGTGTGAAGTCTCCTGAGATCTGATGGTTACTATAGGAGGGAGGTTTCCTGAACAAGGTCTCTTTATTTGCTACCATCCATGTAAAATGTGACTTACTCCTCCTTGCCTTCCACCATGATGTGAGGCTTCCTCAGTCATGTGAGATTCTAACTTCAATTAAACTTCTTTCTTTTGTAAATTGTCCAATCTCAGATATGTTTTTATCAGGAGCATGAAAAGGACCTAATACAGTACCCCTTTGACATTTGAGATCAGGTACTTTCCCCTTGTACATTGTGTTTCTTGTTTACTGGTGCATTCTGTGTCAGAAATAAAATATGACTCTACTATTCTTTAATCTGTTAAAGGAATGCCAACAACTCTCCTACAGCACTCAAAGATATAAGAATGTTGCTCTTTGCATTTTAAGCCTTTTGCTCTCTTACAACTCCAAAAAAATACTCAGTTTTGAATCTATTCACATTACTGTTATATTCTACAACTATTAGTGAAATGAGAAAAGTTCCCTTGTCCCCCTTGCAAGGCATGCAATGGGGGTATGGCTTGTTTCTTGGGTGCCCCACTGCTCAAAGCTTTAGTGGGAGCATGAAAAGAGACAGATTCCGGGGCTCTGACCACACAGCAGTGTCTAGAGATGAATGTTTAGAGCTCCTGAAGCCCCATTGGGCCTGCGTTACGGGGTGCACTTTTAGTTTTGCCATCCATGGGTAGCTTGTGTTAGCTCAATTAGATCCCCTGCCTTATTTCAAGGACAGAGGACTTTCTGTATCCCAGGATTTCTTGCCTTAGTGTACTGAAAGAATAGGATCACACATGGCCTTGCAGAATGAGTAGAAGGTTATACTAAGTAGAAGTAGCTCTCAGTAGATGGGGGCAGAAGGGAGATGGAGTGGGAAGATGGTATTCCCCTGTCATCTGGCCAGGCTCTCCTCTGACTGCCCAGGACAAACATTTTGTTGTTCCTCTGGTTGATGGCCTGCTGGGCTGCTGGCATCTGTCAGTGTGCTTTTGCACTGGTGCATTCCTCTCTAGGACCAGTCTCTTGTGTCTTCTTCCACTAGTGTGTTCCTCTCAATGTCCAGCCACTGTGTGTGCCCATTAGGGTCTTAGGATTTTGATAGGCACAGGATAGGGGGATGGGGGGTCAGAGTAGTCTTGGGAAATGAAACATTTGGACCCAAAGACAAGAGTGCCTGTAGTCACCTAGGTCTGTGGGCACACTGTGCCTAGGGGTGGAGCCCTCACCAGGGACCTATCCTTCTCCTCCCAGCACTTCCCTGCCCCACTTCTGTATCACTAGCACTTGTCTTTTTACAAGTGAGAGTAGTTTCACAAGTAATGGTAGTTGTAAATTTATACCTCCCAAGCAATAAAATGTAAAACACACTGTGTCTTTTTTTGGTAGATTAGAAATGCTGGAAAAGTTGGTAGCCTCATAGTCAAATTTGGACGCATCTCTATACTAAAAACTCTATTATGTTTTCCTCGGCCTCACAGATATATCTTTTATCTTTTCAAAAACTTTAGTATCTCCATAGAGGATTAGGAATAATGATCATAAAAGAGTAACTAAGTTATTATTGCAAGTTATTAATAATGCTATACAGGCATCATGTGTGAAGAAATGTATTACCAGGACTTACTGTTTAAAAACAAAATCTACTCTTAAAAAGAGGTAAAAGTTATTAAAATAAATGATTTAAACAAATTGAATTGTTTATATGCAATTAAGTATAAATAGGTAACATTTATTTTAGCAGTGAAAATATCTAGAAAAAGAATGTGGTAAGAATAGTTAAAATATTAAGAATAGTTATTTATTTTAAGAATAAAAATAAAAAGTCTTACAAATTATGTATAAAGTTCTCTTGAAGATTAGGGTAGTATTAAGAGAGCATTCAGATACATGAGGATGGATTCTAATGCTTATAAAATTCTCAAAATGTTGTGTTAATATTTTCCATTTGGACTAAGAATGGGTTAATTCTTTTATTCTATTACGAATGTTTTTGATAAAATGTAAGTCTTTACTTCATGGAAAAATTGAGACGTTAATTCCAAGAAAATTGATTATATGGTGGAAATCTCTCTGCTGTAATCCATACACACTTTAAGAAAAATATAAATTGATAAATTGTGGGATTAGCCTGTGATATCAAATGAAAAATTTAGAATAACTTCCATAATGTTGTAAAGAACAGTTGTTCAACCTCTCAAAATTGATTCAAAAATGAATTCAAAACATAACTATGTTCTGCTGCAGCTCTCACCTATCTTCATTTGAGAGAAGTTAGTCACATAAATTCTAATATGCTTGATTTATCTTACAATAATAAAACATCATGAAAAAGTATGTTAACTCAAATAAAAATTCAAGATGTTAAAGAAAAAAAATGAAATTTCAAGTAAAAGGAAGATTCTGAAACAACCTCAGGAAAATAGATATGATTCAGAAATTTTCATTTAAAATAAAATGACTAAATTCATTTTAGAATGTTATAGCATCTATTGAGGTGGGCAGGATAGGATATTTCACGTGAATACATTTGCTTAGCATAGAGAGCCATTGTGACCTCAAATACAGGCATATACCTCTATCTGTCAAAACTTTGTTAAACTTTCTGCAATTAAAGCAGAAACTTAAGAACATGTCTGAATACAAATTAGTTGTGTTCCATTTTTCCTGAACTCAATCATTTCTGTCAACTGTTATTAAATTGTAAGGAAAACAAACAAACAAACAAAAACTAGGAATACCAGTTTCTTAGTCCATTTTCTGCTGCTGTAACAGACTCTCACAGAGTGGGTAATTTATAAACAATAAAAATGTATTTGGCTCATAATTCTAGAGGCTGAGAAGTCCAAGCACATGGCACTGCCTATCAAGGGCCATTGTGCTTTGTCATTCCATGTTGGAAGGCAGAACGGAAGAAAAGCATGAGAGAGAAGAAAGATAGAATATCAAACTCACTTTTATGACAACATATTCTTAAAATAACAATGTTAATATACTTGTAAGGGTGGAACATTCAAAGGCTAATCACCCCTTAATGGCCCTGTGTTTTAATCCTATCACAAGTTTAATTAAAATTCAATTTGAGTTTTGGAGGAGGTTTCAAACCACAGCAAAAAGCAAATATAGTATTCCATTTTATCTAATTTCAACAAGTTAATAATCACATGATAAAAGGAACATAAGTGATACAAAAGGTTTTTACATCATATGCACTAATCATAGCCTATTAATAACAGAAAACCTTGCATGGTAAAATTTGGTTAATTCTAGTTTCAGCACACTAAATAAATACAATGATGAAGTACTTTTAACTTGTTTTTGACATGTAAATATACATAACTGAAAAATGAATAAACATTATTTGAAATGTGTGTTAAAATTTAAAATATATTTGTCTCTTACTTAACGGTAAATCCAAATATATAGAACTAGAAGAGTTTCATCATAATTCAAGTCAATGTAAACTTATTAAGGACCCATCATGTACCAGAATTTAGCTAAATGCTTTCAACCAACATTGATCTTTATTTCTCACAGTTATATGGAGAGATATATGACTTCAAACATAAGTAGGGAGACCCAGAGAATGAATAAAGTGACATTGTAAAGATTACATCTCAGTCAGATGACAGAGCTATACATCCAATCTAAGATCCCTGACATGACAACTAGAAACATGACACCATCATTCTACAAGTACCTACCACCAAGGCTTTCAGGTACTTGCTTCATTGACAACTGAAATACTTTCTAGTTCCATCATAATTCCCATGTAAATCAAGTTTTCACACTATTAGCATATTAAATCCATTAAAAATATCCGTTGAATTTCTCATGTGATCCTGTAATCTTAATATCCAAATAATGTGAAAAATAAATATCTTTGATTTAGGTCATTTTGTGTTCATCATTGAATATTAAGTGCTTAGCAAAAGCTACAGTGTTCATTTTCTCTGTACTATCATAATGATAAAGCATATTTTAAAGTACCTCTAGCTTTTGGGTATAACAAAAGATTTTAAGTATCCAATGTTTTATGATTACTTTTGTATTTACATCTAATTGTTATTGCCATGGTAAAATGCAAACACATTTATCTAACTCTCTAAATATCTCTTTTGCCCTTCTCTGCTCTTATACATATTATTATTTCATTCATCACATAATACTAAAATCTAGTTAAAAAGGTGTCCATCTCCTCTATTAACCTCTGAAATCCTGGAGGACAGAGTCGGTGCCTTTTTCATGTTTGGATTCCCACACTTCACAAAGAAATAGAGCTGTGCTCAACAGATTAATGAACTATTAAGTTCATAAGACTATGAGAATTTAATGTGGCTAATATGTCTAAGTTAAATGAAGTCTGACTGTTGCTAGTTGTAGAACTCTAATGGGACTTTCCAATAGATTTGTTATACTTGCCAATCAACTGTCATTCAAGTGAGTGACATTTTACTGTCCAAAATATAAAGTTTGGAATGAAAATCATACTAGTCTTGTTTGATGCTCCTGTTGTTTTCATTACTGATATTGTAAAAAAAAAAACAAAAACAAAACAAAACAAAAAAACTAGCTACATTAGTTTAGTCAGGCATTCTTCTCTTTTACATTTGAAACCATTGCTAATTTTTATTGTCTGTATAGTTTTATAGATATTGTCATTAGAAACTTGACTCTGAAGAACTATACTATCTTACCCAAAATATTCACTTTGATACATCATAACCAAATTACTTACAAATACATGAGTTACAATTAACTGTCTGTACTGGCTAGTAAGGAAACATTTAAGTCTCAGTGGAGACTTAATGTATTAGAGTAGGACTAACTTTTCAGTAGTCACCAATTATAATGATTCTGCTTATATTTTGCCTCTAATCAATAAAAGGGAATGTGTAAATATATATAAGGAAATTAAACCAACTGCTTTATTTTATAAATATCTATGAAATACATTTGAGAATTGTCAACTGTTGTTCTAAACTAAAAATAATTTGATTTTAATTGCTAGAATAACAAAATTATATGTAAAAATATTTCACAAAATTAAAGTTGCTATTAAGATACTTTATAATTTTATAAGAGAAGTGTTTCTCATGTATAGACTTGTCTACTACATAAAAATAATTCTACTCATAGGCAAGTGAATACATTGGATAAAATTTTATGAGAGTACTGTCTGTAATAGCCAATGATTTGTTGTCGAGTTACTGCTTACCTGAACTTAAAAACTGAATTACAATAGCATTGAAATAAACATCCAAAACACATACACACACATTCAAATGCACATACACACGCACAGAGCAAACAGGAACAAAAATCACATGAGTTATATTGCCACTGAATATATAATTTTCTCCTTTGTGAAAAATAAAAGTTCCCTGTTCTAATTAAAATTATTAGGGAGTAGGTCATAGAGCTGCTTCATAAAGAAAGAAAGAATACATATTATAAATTAGCATTTTATCATTAAGATGAAAGTCCCTTGAAAGATATGACTGGGAGCATTATGTGGATAGAAACTGAACTTGTGCCGTATTTGCACTCAGGAAGAACATGTCTTTATTCTTCTAAATAGGTCTTTGTTAAAAAATAATTACCTATAATAACTGTTAGAATTAATCAGATACATAACAAACTCCCTCAGAAACACTATTTTTAAAAGTAAAATATATAAACGTTTTTCTCATGTTTTAGAATATTTAAATGTATTGCAAATATTTCTTCTCTTGATAGACCTTAAAATTATATTCATGGATGTTTATTTTCTGTCCTATGATCTAGGAAGACAGTTAAGAGGTAGGAAAAAAATATACCTTTACTGCCTTCTGGGAACTTCAAATTATCCTGAAAATCTATAATTATTTTATTTAGGGTAAAGCATGTTTCCCAAGATTACTTCCATCACTTAGCTAATGCAAATTTAAACCATAGGTTTATTTAGAATATAATATATTATTTTGACTTTTAAGAATAATAAATGATCATTTTGAATATTACCATGGTCAAACATTGATAATACCTGAAATCTCTGATTTATTTTCTTGTACTTGGAATTATTTTCATTTGTAACTTTGTAATGTCTCATCATAGTAAACATAGACACTGTCACAGAAATTCAGATATGCAGAAACCATGCTAAAAAACTCAAATTTTAAAAATGAGAGTATTAGAACATATTTGAGTTTCATAAATAGGTATATGGAAATTGTGCTCTTTAAATGTCACCTAATAATTTTTTAGTGATTAGGTTTTCTAAAAATGCTATTCAAGTAATAATAAAAACAGTGTAAATTCTAGCCCATCTGCATAAGTTTAGCTGCAGTATGATTCAAATCAAATCACAAATGGAAATTAAATCAAATCCATTTTGATTCATGCCTGAGGTGTCTCAATCTGAACATTATATCAAACTAATCAAACTAATTCACATTTAATGTTATGAAGATAATTGATGCAAAGCAATAAAAAACAAATTTTAATAAGCTGTGCAGCTAATTTATCTAACTATATACTCAAAATCAATGGAAGTATGATAAGCATATATGTATAGGTGTACGTGTGTGTATATATGTGTGTTTAACTATATTTACATTAACAATCAATACTTCTATAATACTTTAAGAAAAAAATACCTAGCACTCCTTATTTTAATTCAACTTTTTCCAGTTATTATTTAAAGGAAAAAAAAAACACCACATAATCAATGAAATTAGACACTCAAGTTCAGCAAACTTTCTTTTCTTGTTTCTCATTTGTTTGTCTTATCAGTAAAGATTCATATAACCTGGGTGGTAGTCACCTAAGTTTTTCTACTTTTTATTTTGTAAATAGTGATGATACTTCTTCAACTTCTAAATATATAATTAATACATATTAAATCTTTTCTTATAAATTTAGAATTAAAAATAAAATCCTTAAATAAATATAGCTTTAATAGCCAAAAAATACTATAGGATTTATTTCAAAAATAGTTTCCTTGACATACATAGTTATCCTTGAATTGTCAGATTAAACAAATTTTAACTCTTAAATTTTTCTAATGTTATTTACTTATTTTTATCTATTTATTGTACCCAAAATGCTCCCTCCTCCTTATTCTAAATTGTTTAAGGCTATCGAGTGATAGAATTTATAGGAGAAGAAAACTTAGGTATCTTATAATATCACCTTACAATACCACTGTAAATACTATCTCTTCTATTTTTTCAACACCCTTACACTAGAAACTTTGCATGAAACAATATTTAGTGTTTTTGTCATTATTGTACAAACATTGTATATAATGAAGTCACTTATAACTACATTTCCTGACTTACGTAATGTTCGCTTTTACTTGATTAATAATTTACATTTTCTTTAAAAATTTCTTCCTTTTATATGACACTGATTAATTTGAAAATTTCTCTCAAGTTAGAAAGTTAAAACACTTCTCTCCTAAGAGAAAAGAGAGAAAAAAAAACACATTAAATAATTCACCAATTCCATGTTTCTCTCTTAGTGACAACTCTCCTGTGTCTCTTTGAGCTGGTTGCATTTTTTGCCCACAGATCTCACAAATTGCTTGCTTTGTTTTCTTCCCTTTTTTTGTTGAAGACTATTTTGTTGTGGCTTTTCAAAAATGGTTCTCAGGAACTGAAATTGCTGGGCCCTTGAATGTATAAAAATGCTTTTATTCATTATAATGGTTAACTGATTACTGTAAGATTATAAATGTCCAAATGGAAAGCCATTTTACTTTGTAATTTCAAACTTGTGATAGTTATCACTCATTATGTTACAAGGTTTACATACTTTCTTTTAATTCGAATTTACAACTAAATCCATGTTCTAGTGAACATGTGGCTATAGTAGCACAGCAGACAGATAAATTTTTTAGACTCATAATCTTTTCCTATCAGCTCACAAATGAGATTTCAATTTTTTCTAAAACATTCAAAATAGGAAATAATAGATCCTCAACAAAGATAAAAAATAGGAAAATTATCTTTGATAATTTCAAAGTGAAAATAACCTCCCAAAATGCTGGGATTACCGGCATGAGCCACCACACCCCGATGGGGATATATTCTTATGGAGACTCACATGTCTAGTTTGGGCCTTTTTATTTCTAAGCATTTTTATATGGTTATGTTTCTGTTTTGTTTTGTTTTGTTTTTTGAGACAGTGTCTCCCTTTGTCGCCAGGCTGGAGTGCAGTGGTGCAATCTCGGCTCGCTGCAACTTCCGTCTCCCGGGTTCAAGCGATTCTCCTGCCTCAGTCTCCCGAGTAGCTGGGACTACAGGCTCGCGGCACCAAGCCCAGCTATTCTTTGTATTTTTGGTAGACACGGGATTTCACTATGTTGGACAGGATGGTCTCCATCTCCTGACTTCATGTTCTGCCCACCTCGGCCTCCCAAAGTGCTGGGACTACAGGCATGAGCCACTGCCTCCAGCCTATAGCTACATTTCTTAAATTAATAGAAAAGTATTTACTTATTTGATCTCTGCCTTTTCCGAAAGAGATTCTTTGTTTTGTAGCATAGTGTATACTCATTTCCTTCTACAGTGCTGATACATTGTGGGAATTAATAGCTGATCTTTTATCTCTGTGACTTTTGAAACATAGAGACACACACATGGACACACACACACACAAACACACACATGCACAAAGACTTCCTAGCTTCCTATCTCAAATTGAAGCTGTTGAATTTCTATTCCTTCTACGACTTTTTAGATTGCTTATTTGTTTGCCTTTAGTGATTTTTTTATTACTAGGTGATAGATAAACCTAAGAGTTCAGGTTAAGTGCCATCAGCATTATCCACAATCCCTCACACATAATGCAAGCTCTTTAAATGTTAGTGATCAAAAGGAACAAATTCAGGGCCACATTTTAGAGGCAAAGGAAGTATAATTTGGAATAAGGTTTTATGAGACTGCCATTATGGTGGCATTTTTAGTGTTGGTGGTGTTGATGGTTGTGTTGGCGGTGGTGGTAGCAGTTTTCATACTGTTAGTTATTTTTGATGACGATGGTGGATGTATTTGAGTTAAGTGTAGAGGTGGTTCTTGGGAGAGTGGTGTTGGAGGTGGCCACTGTCCGTCTTCCAACTTTATTTGTTCCTTTTGGTCCTCAGTCCTTATTTTGCTGATTTTGCTTTCTAGTTTTCTGATCTTTCTAATGTCACTTATAGTGTATGTTTCTTTTAATGTGTTTTGTTGTATATTCTTTTGCTCATCTGATTTATTTCTTCTTTTTATTCTTTTATATTGCTTTGACCATACACCTGTTCATTGAATTGAAGTTTAATCATTAGGCTCCTACATGTATGCACATTTTGTTTTTAATTAGAAATAATGCATTGTATGAAAGTGTTACTGTTGCTTTGTAATATAGCTCTTATCTATCAGTGAAAGCACAGCAGGACTTAATGCCATTTGCTAATTTATTTTTCTCTATTTAAATGGTTCCTAGCATTCACTGGAAAATAACATTTGAATTTTATTTTCAGTCCAGCCAAGAAAAGTACGCTGAGGCTCTCAAAGCCTGTTTTTCTGCTTGCTAGGTCTGTTGCTGTTTCCAAAAAAATCATAAAAGCCAAGCATGCAGTTACAAAACAAAAAGCATACAAAATTCAAGATGGCTGAACAAAATCCAAGATGACTTCCATAAATTTCTGACAATTGGATGAAGAAATATAGAAAACTGTACTTAACCTGTGCACATTCATGATGATGCATATGACAGATTATATTTTAGTAAATATTGTTTTGTTATTCGAATAAAACAAACAATTTTCTTACCATTGATACACTAATTATATAGTGTGAAAATTATCAAACCAAATAAGTAAAATAAATAGATAAAAAATGTTAAGAGTTATTTTTGCTGAAACAGAGCTATCTTGGAATTCAGACTGAGGGAAGGAAAAGACATTTTAAAACTCTGACCATTTTGCATCATTTAAATTTTATCTTATGAAGGGAAGAAAATGAAATTAAAGAATGAACATATGATAGAATTATACTTAAAAAATCATTTCACTTTCTGTACCAAAATGCCAGACTATTTGTAAAGGTCACTTGTTTTCTAGCTACAGTTTTTATGAATTCAATGAAATTCTATATCCGACTAAACAAAACAGATCTGGTTGTGGTTAAATAAGTCAGACAGAAGAAATTTGAAGATTGTAAATATCTTGAGACTGGTTCTTTAATTTAGGCAATAGAAATCTCAAATGTAGATTTCATTGTTTGTTTTCTTAAAAAAAAAGTCTTTCTAACAAACTACATTTCAGACTTTAGTAATTGATATTTTGTTTACAGGATGATCTAACTGGACTTCAGTGATTTCAACCTAATGTAAAATAATCAAATATATGATATGTGTTTATTTTGATGAAATCGATCTATCAAATTGGAAGAAAATTAGCAAAACTTACTTCAAAGTTGTCTTTGTTAGAGTCTGAAAGTTTTTTCGGTATAGTGAAAAGCTTTAACATAGATCCCAGTAGATATTTTAACATGTCATAAGAATATTTATTTTGGTGGAGAAGGCTTAATTTATTAAATATGCTTTGATTATTTTACACAATATGTGTTTTCAAAGGAGAAAATCTCATTGACTAAATATTACAGATGTTTAACTATTTCTTATTCATAGAAAATCTATTTGGAGACCAAGATTCCTTCCATCCTGTGGCTTTATATCTTATTATGACCTTGAAATATAATTTATCATGCCAAAGAGTAAAATTATATTTCATTCACCTTTGTGATATATTTATTTTCACAAGTGTGCACTTGTTTGTAACAATGCAATTATCATATAACTCATAATTTTATACAAAGAGCAGGATGCAAATTTTATTTCTCTTATCTTCCTTAAAATTTTTCTACACGAGAAAGAGTACATTACATCATGTCTCTTTCTTATTATTAGTAAGGAGATAAAAATAACCATAAAAAACTATGGCAACTTTAAACATAGAATAACTAGAATTTACTTACAAATTAATTTAAATTTATATAAACTTAATAGCTTATGATAATCAAGACTATATACTAAACTATTAAAATAAGTGTTCAGTTATAATATTTGGTTAAAAGTATTATTCTTTTAACAATTTATACTTGCACTGACATAAGGCAAATTAAAATGTCTTTTATGATTATCTTCGTATTACTCTAGAAGAAAATGTAACATTTGGGTAAGAAGAATGTTGATTTTACCTTTTGAATGTAAGACATATTTTAATAAATGTGATTGCAGTAAGAAATTACGTTTTTACCAAATTTATATGTTAAATCTAAGTAATTGTTTTTATTCCAATATTAATAAATTATCATTTACCTAGTAACTACTATACACAATTTATGTGATCTTAAATAAAATGCTGAATTTCTCTATGCTTAAGACAATTTCTCATCTATAAATATGAATATTTTTAGTACCAATGTAAAAGGGTTGTTGAGAGGATTGCTTTATTTATTTATTTATTTATTTGAGATGGAATTTAGCTCTTGTCGCCTAGGCTGGCATGTGATGGCACAATCTCAGCTCACTGTGACCTTCACTGTGATGCTGGTTCAAGTGATTCTCCTGCTTTAGCCTCCAGAGTAGCTGAGATTACAGGCACCTGCCACCATGCCTGGCTAATTTTTTCTTTCTTTTTGTATTTTTCTTCTTCTTCTTTATTCTGGAGTCCATGTGCAGATTATGCAAGATTGTTGCATAGGTACATTCATGGCAATGTGGTTTGCTGCCTCCATTCCCCCATCACCTATACCTAACATTTCTCCTCACATTATCCCTCCCCACCATCCCTTCCACTATCCCTTCCCTAGTCCCCCCAACAGACCCCGGTGTGTGCTGCTCTCCTCTGTGTCCATGTGTTCTCATTGTTCAACACCTGCCTATGAGTAGAACATTCGGTGTTTGATTTACTGTTCTTGTGTCAGTTTGCTGATAATGATGGTTTCCAGGTTCATCCATGCCACTACAAACAACATGAACTCATCGTTTTTTATGGCTGTGTAGTATTCCATGGTGTATATGTGCCACATTTTCTTTGTCCAGTCTATCATTGACGGGCATTTGGGTTGCTTCCAGGTCGTTGCTATTGTAAACAGTGTCATAATGAACATGCATGTGTATGTGTCTTTATAATAAAACAATTTATAGTCATTTGGGTATATACTCAGTAATGGGATTGCTGGGTCAAATGGAATTTCTATTTCTAGATCCTTGAGGAATCTGCACATTGTCTTCCACAATGGTTACACTAATTTTTTTGTATTTCTAATAGAGATGGGGTTTTATCATGTTGGCCAAGCTGGTCTCAAACTGCTGACCTTTGGTGGTCCTCTCTCCTCAGCCTCCCAAAGGGCTGGAATTATACGCATGAGCCAAAGCGCCTGGCTGGATTGCATTACTGAATACAGGATGATGTTATAGTAACATGCTTGAGAGTTTGTGTGCACTCAATAAATTTATATCTGTACATGTACTTTAACAAATACACAATTCTTAAAAATTTTTCATTATTTTTATTAATTTAGTAATGAAGAATACAAGCCTCAAAGAGTCTTTCAATAAAACATTTATCACTTCCTTAGCAAAGAGTAAGAAAAGGTATCAATTGAATTTTGATGATATAAAATAAAATAAAAACTAATTATCTAAAATGAATAATATATAAAACCATTATCATAGATAACCTAACAAAGTTTTGGCCATTTTGTTAGTAAGATATTTTAAGTTTTTTTAAACTGATATTCATTATATTATAGCTAAATAATATTAAATATATTATACCTTTAAAAATCAGACTTGTTTCCCATAAAATTTTTAAATAGTATATACGCAGCATTTTTGTTGAATTTTTTTTTTTTTGAAAGAAAGGAAAAGAGAGGAAAGAAAGTGAGAGTGAAAGAAAGAAAGAAAAAAAGAATGTATGAGAGAAAGAAAGAGGAAGAAAAAGAGGGAGAGAGAACAGGATTCTTGTTCTACTGCCCAGGCTA